>JAUIMX010000250.1:0-13449 GCA_033557805.1 Phaenonotum sp. SLE1380
AGATTCATCAAAATCTCGAAATCGAATTTTTGCATGATCACTATACTTTCTCTATATGTATACATACGAGAAAGTAATAAGAGTTGAGTACAATGGGCACACATGCATATAATTTAATTATTTCGTGCATGATACTCTTCGAAGCATTCCTGTTCAACACAAAGTGTGGACAAAGTGTTACATTTTTGCAGGACCCTCTAATCCGCGCATAACATATTGCGCACCTCAATTGTTTTTCCAGTTTTTTGAGAAGTGACGTTAAATGTCATGAACAACTGAAGCAGGTACTAATGGGTTTTTGGGTGTTATTTTTCTTGAACGAAAAAGATAAGTCCTTGTGACGTATCTTGTGAAATCGAGTTGGGGTATTTTGTCATTCCTAAATTGTAATTTCTGAATAAAAGTGGCTGTGGTGAATCCAGCACTGCACCTTGCTGTTTTACCTACCTCTTCACCTTAGAAAGTTTTTCTTTATTGTCAAAATTTGAGGCTATAGTGCAAGTACTGTTATCAAACCACTTGACAAATAAAATTTAATTTATGACAAATCTATAAGCAAAATATCCTCTTTTTTGACAATATTGCTTTATTTTCAATTGGACATTTTTTCAGCCGATTGTCCCTTTTTCCAGTTCAGTTTTCAAAACCGTCACTCATTCTTCATCAATGCATGTTCCGGCTATTTTGAAGGTTTCCATGGCAATTATGCCTTATTTACATATACAAAAATAAATAATTTATTAGTTCAGTACTTATCCGCCAATATGTGGGAATAAACATCACTAGAACCAATAGAAACACAGCTAGTGGTAACAATAGAAATATGTTATGATCTTTACAATATACTAGACATATTTTTTGCCAAAACACCTGCAAAATCTGTCTATAGAAGGGAGTAGGTGTTTAAAAATATCACGTACTCAAACAAGTACAGAGTGAAAAAGTTAGGGATTTTGCTCTATCAAGGTAGAATCAGGGTTTGTAACCAAACGTCTTTATATTTTCAGTGACTGTCCTAACATTTGTAAGTTTGTTATTTTCCTTGAAACAGAAATATATTGCATAAATATCTTCTTATTTAGCAACAAAAGAAATGGATAATCGGTAGATAACTATCTAATTGATTTTTTCAGTTCAAAAGGACCCTAATTAATTAATTAAAATTCACCCTGTATTTGGAACTAACCTATTTAGAATGACAGCTATTTCGGGACGCCTATGTGTGAAATTTGACCAATAGTAATGCCAACAATAAAAATTTTATCCCTTGGCTGGAAAATTGATCGTCGGTCAATCATTTTAGCTCACTCTGTACAGCGGGCGTTAATAGGTTGATGAAATAATAATGACGATGTCAAAATAATAAGCTGTCATAATATTTGACACTGGAATGTAGAACTGAGCCTATGCATTTTTGAACAAGTTTATAATTGTTTTATATTATTTCAAAAATGGGGAGGGGGGAGCGTTTGGACGATATATCTATAATATGCGGCGTGAAAATAATCATAAGTAACTATCATATCCGTATATCAAGTTTTTGACAAGTGTCGCACAGAAAAAGTTTATAAATACATATAGCGGTATGTTGATGGATCTATAATTATTTTAGGATGTGTATGTCTTAAATAATAACTAAATTTTATAAATGGGATGCACTATTTCAAAAATTCCATTATATCTCAAGTAAATATATCCAATGAATAAAAAAAGTTATAGCTGAAGGTTTTTTTGCGTGTTACTCCAGTATATTAAAAACAATAGCGAGTCAGCTAATTTATTGAAACAAATTAATGAATCGAACTCTATTGGTTATCTGTTCCACATTACTACCCAGAACGATTGTGTCGGACCGTTTTTTTTGTAAATACCCGATTCTCCTGTGACCAGCGAAGAAAAAAACCGAGTAGCGAGGTTTTATGGGAATAGATTCCTACAGTTTTTACTGCAATTTTATGTTTAGTTTTGTTATTTTCCGCTAGATAACCACCACTGGCCGGGGTGATATTGCTGAATATCTCGCGGACAGATCGGTCCATTGCGTTAGACTTCTATACACTTATTATTCAATGATATATCATTTCATCCATTCATTAAAAGATTAATTTAAGCAATGGTAGTTATCGATGAAACGAGTGGTGTAATAATTCTTGATACATTTCATTATTAAAACGTACAACATTTTCTTCGTGTAGAGTCTGTATAACAAGATCTAATTTATACAAAATGTATTGATGAATATTATATCAACAGAAAGAACAAATCGTTAAAGTATCCAATGAAACCCGAGTTTTATGTGTGAAAGGTAGGTGAAAATTCAGCATTGTTCGCAATTTAGTGGAAGAGGAATGGTGAAGTGAGTCTCTATCAATCTTTCTCTCAGTGCTTTTGAAATATGATTAGGACCGACCATTTTATGTATTGTAACCTACTTACGTTTGTGCTACCCCATTTTTGCAGAGGAACGATAAAATTGAATCCACTTTGGTTACTATGCTCTGAGAAACCATGTTCATCGCATTTGGTTCGAAAGCACTAGCGGCTGTAGCGCTTAATGCAATACTAGTTCTTTATACAGGATCCTACCCCCTTAAAGATTTCGCATTTTCTTTCGAGGTCTTCCTTTTCGCTGGTAAATTAGAATGTCTGATCTCATTACTCTCTGCATTCGTCTTGCGAACAGAAAACAATCCAGGGTTGGAGTATTTAATCATTTATGGTTGATATATTAAAGAAAAAGTTGCTTGCTCGAAGGTAATATCTATATCGTCTCGGGAAGGAAGTTTTGCCGAAAGAAGGAAAGCTGGCTGAAACATTAATGAAGGAGTTATTGAGGTTGCAGAGTGCCTAAGTGATCTGGAAAAAGAAGAGGCCTCTGGAGCGGGTCTCACCTAGCTTCGTGAGTATTTCAGAATGTCATCACTTATGCATTAGAAGCCCGTCTGTAAAACGATCCTAAGGGACTGCACGCTCTGTGGTAACGACGACGGCTACACCTGTTGAACAGTTTCGTTGGAAAAGCTCCAGCATGGCGTAAATTCCGTTGAACTAACCATATCCCGTGGCCCAATACTAGCCAAAATCAATTGTTGGGCTACTCTTGTTGCTTTTGTTCATGAACTATCTATTGGGAAATTAACTTTACCGTGGAAATTTTGTTCTTGATCAAGTCTTTGAATTGAGAATCTTTCTAGAAGTTTCTGAATTTATCGAAAAATTTTTTCAGGTAGTTTTATTTTGTGTAAATTTTGAGCTTTTTTTAGATGAATATATTTTTTGAAATTTATTAAAGTAGAAACCGATATAACTTACAAAAAATTTTGATGATTTCTTTGGAAATATCAAGAAATAGACCATAAATACAATCCAGGTCTAGATAACTCAAAATTCGTATCACAAACACAATCAATATGATCATTCACATCATGCTCAAATGAAAAAACTTATTCGAAAAGGATTGCCATATAGAAAAAATGCGACACTAACAAATGCAAAAAATTACATTTGAAAAGAAACAGTTTTTACTTCAGTTTGGTGGAACCGGCCATAAATATTTACCATGAAAATATGTGGTCTTTATTATATACGTACATTTTCAAGAATTTTTATACTATTTGTACTAGAACTCTTTGTTAGAAAGTTTTAATATAACTATGGAAATCATTGTCAGGAAGGAGTTGAGCTACTGAGCTGCAATTTGATATCTCATAATTTTTTGCTATTTCTAAAGAAAAATGAACTTTTGCTTATGGTAAAGTACTGCATCTGGTTGTTAGAATCTACCCAAAAGTTGCTGCGAGCTTTCTTTGAAGCTGAAACTCTCACCTACAAAATTTGATTGGTCAATCTTCACTGGTTTTTGTGTTATTGTGTTTGCACACAGACAGATATAGCAAAATGTATTAAAAAGCAATCAAAACGTAACGATTCATCAAAATTTTGAGATCGATTTTTTGCATGATCACTATACTTTCTTTTCACTGAAGATACAATGAATACAATATATACAGGGATGGCGAAACACCAGCTCATCCTTGGTACATTTTATGATAATGGGCTTGTATACAGTGTTTCCCAAAAAGTTCGCATCAAATGGGAAACTATTTCATTATTGACTATATCGAAAAACTTTATTTGAATAAAAACAATTGAAACAAAAAAACAAACGATAGCAACCTTCAAAACAGTTGTTAGTTTGGCGAGAAAATTGAAAATTTCAAAATACTTTAAGAGTGAAATACCTTTTTTTATACAATCGAAAAATTCTATTGAAAGAAACTGTTGAGAAATAGAAGTTGTATTCAGATATGAAATTTTGAAGAAAAAAATGAAAAAAAAAGTCTCTAGATTTTGATTGATATTTAAAAGAAGCGTGGCTCCGCTGTTATAGTGTCTTTACATTTGGAAGGGTGAAAAGTCTGGAAATAGTACTTGATGAAGTAAAAAATTGTTGACTCTTCTCCTTCGTATATGATGATAAAAAATAAGGTAGCTAAGTTCAAGCGCGATTATTCAAATGTGATCGTTCTTGATGCACACCGACCGAACCGATCTGGAAGTGTCACCATAAAAGTAACCAAAATAAATAATATGATCGTTAGAAATTTACAGTGATATAGACAAAAAATGTAGCTACCTCAAAAGAGAGGGTGAGCAATATTGTAAGTTACGAATTAGGGATGAAGTAGTAGTGCAAGGTACGTCTGCATTTTGCTTGCCCTGGATCAAAAACATATACTAATTGCAACAAAATTACAGTTAAAACACCAGATAGAAGTATGTTATTCAGGTCAAATTAAAGTCCTCATGTCAAAATCAGTTAGTGAAGTAATGGTACCAGTTTTTCATGATTGACCAGAAAAAAAATTATCACAATAATGCACGATCCATCTTAGCACTCTGGCCATCTCTAAAATTCAAGTACGACTTGCTTCTGCATCCGTCCTATATTAGTCTGATACAATCTGATTCATCTGTTCGGTGACCTCAAGAAATTCTTGGAAGGTAAAGATTTTTCACTGAAAAAAAAATTAAAATATAATTTGCAGAGTTACTAACGACTTAGGTTACCCAATTATCATCCCGCCCTAGTATAATCCAAATGGAAAATTTTATTCAGAATGTATTGTTTTTATTACGAAATTTCTTGATTTTTTTTCATTTGTTTGTCTAGTATTTGAAGTTGTGAGGATGCATACAGGTCCCATGAAAACCCGTAATTCTTGTAAAACCCAATTGAGGAAATTTCACGGTGCTTATGAAAACATCTAACAGTTTCATGAACCAGGAAAAGTATAATAACTACAGGGTGTCCCACCGAACCTTTACACTAAAAGTTAACAGGGAAGCAATGTAGACAAATATTTGATATTTTGGGATTATATATTGACCAAATTAAACTACTTAATTAAAATAATTATAAGTTTCTGGCACTTCCGGTTTGACTGGAAGTGACCTCAACTTTGTTATTTGAATAGGGAAGAGGACTTGAAACCAATGTTCTCAGATAGTACATGAAAAAATAATAATAATTTATCAAGACATGCATATACCTATCTTTTACCGTTTATGACTTATTAATTTTTTTGTGATATTTTTGACAGATGACGTCATTCACAAAATATCAACTTTTACATATTTTAAATAATTTTGTGCAAATTTTTTCCATTGTATCTTCAAGATAATTGAACATTCCGAACACTCATTCATTAAATTGAAACTAAATTTATACAGGGGGCGAACAATAAATTTTTGACTTTGCACAATTTCAAATGTCAATATCTTGACATTTTCAAATAGAATGGTATATTTTTTTCTATAGCATACAATGGACAATCAAAAGTGCTAAATTTGATAATAAGCATAGTTAGCAAATACCTAACCATTTTTGAATTATCCCTAAAAAAACGAATAATTACAAAAATTTTTCAATTTATGTCGTTTATCATGATGGCCATGGTTGTGGAATAATTGGAGCTATTATTATTGACTTGATTGAGCGCTTCTTGGGTATGGAATATGAACTTGGGATTTTTTTTCAACGTTTTGGCACAAATTACACTTAACTAGTGGTTGCACCGTTTGACATAATAGACGCTGTGCGACCACTGGTTAAGTGAGAAAGGCCAACCTAAATTCTGCCAAAATGTTGAAAAAAAAAATTTAATTCATATCCTATACCCAGCGTCGGATTAAATAGGGGGCTAGCGGGGGGGCTGCAGCTTTGGCCCCACATGCTATTAAAAAAATTTAAAAAAAGATTTATTGAGATCATTTGATATAATAATTTCTGAATTCATGTTATATCAATTTTCTCGAATAAAAATATATTTATTATGTTCTGCTTTTGTTGCTAAAATAAATATTATATGTTATTTATTGCATGAAATTTTTTGCTATTTTTCTGTCAAGGGCGCCTTATTATCAAGCCCCAGGCACCATCAAGGCTTAATCCGGTGCGGCCCATACCCAAAAAATAATAACAATAATTACAGTTGCAATTATTCCACAACCATGGCAATCATGATAAACGACATAAATTGAAAAATTCTTTTTTTAGGGATAATTCAAAAACGGTTGGGTTTTTGCTAACTATGCTTATTATCAAATTTATAGTACTTTTAATTGTCCATTGTATGCCGCAGAAAAAATTATACTATTCTATTTGAAAATGTTAAGATATTGACATTTGAAATTGTGCAAAGTCAAAAATTTACTGTTCGTCCCCTGTATATATTTAGTTTCAATTTAATGCATAAGTGTTCGAAATATTCAATTATCTTGAAGATGCAATAAAAAAAATTTGCAGAAAATTAATTAAAATATGTAAAAGTTGAATGACGTCATCTGTCAAAAATTTCACAAAAAAATTATTAAATCATAAACGGTAAGAGATAGGTATATGCATGTCTTGTAAATTATTATTATTTTTTCATGTACTATCTGAAAACATTGGTTTCATATCCTCTTCCATATTCAAATAACAAAGTTGAGATCACTTCCGGTCAAACCGGAAATGCCAGAAACTTATAATTATTTTAACTAAGTAGTTGCATTTGGTTAGTATATAATCTCAAAATATCAAATATCTGTCTATATTGCTTCCCTGTAAACTTTTAGTGTAAAAGTTCGGTGGGACACCTGTATAGGACAGCAAGCGTGAAGTAAAAAGTAAGTATGTGAGAAAATTACATACAGTAAAAATTACCTCCACCAATGTTTCATTTGAAAAATTGCTAACATCACAAACTTCATAAATGACATTATACTCTTACTCCTAAACTTTTGTTCTTTTGAAAGAAAAGATCCTTGACGTAGGCAAGGTAGTGCATTAATTAGGAAAATTAAGAAGGCATTTGAATGGAGTAGAACCTGCATAAAGCTGCCAGTTGTCTCCCAAGCTAGACTGTAATAAAGTTCATGTTCTGTGTAACGCGCGAGAATGAGACCATATTTTCAATAAGCTACTTTAAAAGAATTACGCTTACGGAACGCGGTAAAACTCCACAAAGAAAAGTTGTGTGCGATTCTGGCAGCCGACACGGCGCGCCCGCCGCCCCAAAGAATGGCCGATGTAATGAACAACCCAAGAGCGGAGTTCATTCTCCAGAGAAAACACAAAGAAAACTTTCCTGGCCGTCTCGTGTGTGAGAAGATAGGCCATTCCGCCCCCAGCCACCAGAAGTTGCAAGTTGCGTTAACTAGCTTTATTTCTGGGGCCATTTCTTTTCCATTTTTTGAGGAAATCATCTGATCTTATCTGATTTGTGGTCTCGCAAAAAATGTTGGAAGCTGAGAGTGAAAGAGTTTGAATTGGCGTCGAAAATTATAAAATATTTTACGGGTATTCATGCCCTGAGAAAGTCTAACTAGGTTCGCCTGCTCCTTTTCAAAACTTTCTCAGAATAAATTTCTCTACTATGAATTCACTTATTCACTGTTTTCATCCAGCATGTCATATTCATTTCATAATGTTTCGTACATATGAAATTAGTGTTTAGTCAATTTTTATTTGGGAAACACATGTCACTCTATTCTCAATTTTCTCAAAATTATCGGTGGCTGATAGAGACTTTTATCGACCAAATATCAACGTACAAATGTCTACTTCTACACCAAACGTAATTCCTTCCCCTGTGGATGCTGTCGACAGTGTAGATCCTTCCAAGTAGATTATATTATATCCAGGAAATCGGTTAATTAGTTCAATGAACACATTCTGAGAAGATCTGAATTGATTTCCCTATAACTGAATTACTCCAGGTCAAGGTTCGTAACTATTCTACTGTTCAAACATATAATCGGCATGTGATTATCGTTCAATTAATCTGGTTGGCAGATAATTCAAATCGTTGGTTGTAAAAAAATATCTTACTGGGGTAGTGGCACTACAACGCAAGTTACATCTTGAGACATAAATTTACAACTTTTGCTGCTTATGTGTTCGTATCATCAATACACGTCAATATACAGTGAGCGCCTGAAGTATGGAATAAAAATAATTAATATTCAATTAAATGAAAAAGTTCAAAATCCTTGCAGAGAAGTTAATTTTTATTTTAAATTCTATGTTTTTTTCAAGTAGCTTTATTTTTGTTTCAAACCCTCTTCCCATCACAAACTAACTCCAAATATTTTTGAATGGAGAGGGTAATATCATTTGAAAGCTATCGTGAATACCTATTCAACAAGGTATATGGTATGTTTCAATTTGGATCGAACGTATTTCAGATATTCAATTTTAGATTTTTTTATATTAGTGTTGGAAGTGTGGAACAAATTCAATGACATGCTTATTCTTAATTTTTGCTGAAAAATCTCGAGCAAGTCGGTGTTTAATAATAATTCTATATAAATTTTTCAAGAAATTTTTTTTTCCATGTTTACCGTATAAACTACTTTTGGAACATTAAAAAAACTGTTCAATTGAAAATAAAAATCGACCTACATTGTATGTAAAATATGCAGTGTGTCACAAAACTGGGGCATCTCCATAACGTCAAATACTAGACCCATGAATTGGAACATTTGTCAGATAATCTCTTATCAGAAACGTTTTATAAAAACGTTATAAAAACTAAAATTTGAGGAGAAAATTTGCCTTTTTTTGTAAATTACTTCATTGTACATTATGGTCCAGTCTTACAGTGCGAGTATAGATTGGCCTGTAATATTCATACCACTTTATGACTGCGATTATCGGCAGCGCGTCTTACACTGCTGTGAAGTGACAGATAAGTCGAATTGGCGTTAATGCGAGAAACTCTTGCAAAAATCGAAACTATTAGCCGAAACACGTGAAAACGGTACAAAATCATAAAAAAGTCAAAAATGCAGAGCAGACAAATCACGAACTGGGTTTGTTTACAAACAAGTCCAACTGTCACACATTTGATGTTATAAATATACTTGTTTTCAAATTGGGGCAAGCACAATGGACAACACTTCGACGTACCTCCACTACCATTCGCAGACAAATACAGGCAAAGGAAACACAAAAGATCTTCTTTGTCAGATACAATGCATAGGAATGTCAAAAACAACGATCGTGTACGTCAGTAAACGCAAAAATCCCGACAAATGCCGGTGAATACGGGCTTACACCTTGGATGCGATCAGTTCGTCCGTGTAGTTCCGTCGACGCTTCAATCCGAACTTGTTGGGATATTTGCGGTAGAAAAATATACTGTGAAAATGTTTCGTTTCGCGAGATGTACAACGTACCTTCTGCGTTTGGAATCTTTGGGAAATTTGTTTTAAATTGAAAGTCGTAAGATTCTCGATTACATTCAGTACGTGCATTACATCTTTTTTTTTCACGAGATAATAACTGAGACCTAGATGTGTAGGTACGGGAAAGAGTCGAAAATGTTACACTTTCCGAATAAATGAAGAATCTACCAAAGATTTTAAATACTGGGAAAGAATTATAAATTATGGAACTAAAATAACTTCAAATTATGTTATCTTTGGATAACAATCCGATAATATGCTTAAATTGCAGTAAAAAAGGCAAGGTATTCAATTTTGGAGTTTTTTCTATTTGGAAAATTCTGAATTATTCCAAGTTTATCATGATAACTATCGTAGTAGGAGAGTGTTGAAAGTTTAATAAGATAATGTGAGTGTATTTACGTGTTTGAGGTAAATATTGATCAAAAACCGAAAAAATTATTCTCTCCATAAAACTTTGTATTTGATCATGAAATTGTATTTTGAACAAAAATCGTGAATTTTCTTCTGTTGTGAAGAATAGAGGTAGTTTTTCTTATAATTATTTCAACTTTGCAACTCCCTTCATATAGGTATATTGAAAAAAATTTTGTTTATTGGCAACACACCCCAAATGGCCATCGACCGAGGTCCTTCAGCCAGTCCGGGCCATATCCGACATAGATAGAAATTTTTCCGAAGAAAAATTGTCTACCCATGCGTGGGTTTGAACCCGTGACCTTCAGAATAGTAGGCAGTCGTCTTACCGAATCCTGTCGCGACAGGATTAGAAGCGCAATCGGTAAGACGACTGCCGACATGTCGGCTTGATATATTATTTTAAGTGAAATTTGATTTTGAAAGGGAGCATCCATGAGCTACGTGAGGGTATTTTTCATGATTTTTGGACCCCTCCCTTCCCCCATGTAATATTCAGTAAGATTTTTAGTGACCCCTCCCTCCCCCCTCCAAATCTTACGTGAGATTTCAAGAAAAGTTGTAACTTGCCGACGTTTGGTTCAGAATTGCATTTGACATTGTCAAGGCTTAAGCAAGCAAGAAAGCTCACACTTGTACTAATTAAATTCACTGAAATTTTGAAAACAAAAGTTCAACATCTTTAAATTTTAGTAAAATCGTAGTATTGAATCAAATACCGTGTAATACGTAAATATAACAACAAATTAACAAAAATAGTTTTGCGTTGTAAAACGAGCTAATATAAAACTTATTACTTAATTAAATATTTAAAAATAAATAAGTCTTATGGTGTTTATATAGACTAGAAGCATTTTAGGCAGGTTCTATTAATTTCGCTTTCTTTGATCAAAACTTTTCACTCCCACATTTCTCTTTAATATCCTTCCCAATTTCATTCAACTATTCTTGCTCATTACCCGTTCTTAAATTAGGATATGCAGTTGACCAGACGCAAATGTAGAAATTAACTCGTCGGGAACTATCTTCCTGTATCGAGTAGAACGTTGAAACTAAATTATTAAAATGATTGTAACATTATTTTCTGAAGTCCATCAACAAATGCATATTTACATACATATATGGGAATGTGAATGAATGCAAGCTTTTATTGACTGAAAAAGCTATAAATTTTTTTGGACTAGCGTTTTTCCTTGGCGTAAATATTGATTTTATTTTCCACGAGAGAACTTTTTCATATGAAATTTCAATAATATTCCTTCCATTGTGTAATTTGTTCTTAAAATGCCTGTATTGCATTCGGAATTTTAAGAATTTGATTTTATTTGAAATATTTGGAAAGAGGTATCTTACGTAAGATTTATCGCCCCCCCCCCTCTCCCATCATAGGAAATCGTAAGATTTATTAATACCCTCCCTACCCCCTAAAACTCTCACGTAATTTATTGATGCTCCCAAACGTGATAATTACAATGTTTTCCATTTGTTCAGTACTTTTTGGCGGACGCTGTATATCGAATGAGCAACATATAACAACTTTGTATAACGCGAGGCTGTCTCTTTGTTTGAATTGTATTATACCAAAAAAGAAAAAAAAATAGCTGATTACTTTCAGAAGGTTACATTCCGCTTTGATTCTCTGAACTGAAGGGCCGACGCAATAAAAATAAAGATTCCTAACGCTTGAACTGGAGAGAAGTCTATGCTTAAACGCAACTAGTCGGATGCACTGTGACTGCTCACTGCTTCAACACGGCCGTATACAACTGTATACGGACATTCAAAAAATCGGATGCACTACTGACGGCACTGTATGACTGGATCTTTATGATTATTTTTGGCGTATATACCGGGTGTCAAACAAGAATGGGAGATGTTATATTTCGCGCATTTTGAACCGATTGTCGTCAATTGAAAGCAATTTCAAATCGTTACACATTCTTCAGGAGACAGTAACAAAAAAATTGTTTTTCGAATATACAGGGTCTGAACATAAAGTTAAGTAGTCGGACTTTTTAAATAACAATTTAGATATTTTTCACATTTTCTGGATACCCACATTCTTATGAATACAATGATGTATAATAACTATAATAAGAGAAATTCTGAGTATAATCTAAAAACGTCATCAACTATAATCGCAATTGCACTCGTTTGGAGGACAATCAAATGGTCTATAGATTAGTGCTAGCTGTGAAAATGGCATGGTCGTATTAGTTTCAATCGCTACTGACATAGTTTGGCCTTGAAACTGTATAAAAATTGAATTTCAAGGTGTTCTTAGCACTCGTACTAGTCCATAGACCATTCGAGTTATCTCAAAATAAGTTCAACATGGATTTTAGGTAAGATCGTATTTGCATTTTACTCTCAATTTTTTCTATTCAATAATACACTTAATATACATCATTGTATTCAGAAAAATGTGGGTAACTAGGAAATGCGCAAAAATATTTATACTGTAATTTAGGAAAGTTTTTGTATAGACCCGGTATATACTTGAAAAAATTATTTTCTTCTGCTATCTTATAAAGAATGTGTAACCATTTGAAACAGCTTTTGAATGACGGCAATCGATTCATAAACAAGCGAGGTATAAGAGCTCCCGTTTTTTGTTTGACGCCCGGTATAACCTACAACAGAAGCATAATCCAAAAATAGTTGTCAATTAGTTAATACCCAGAAACGTCGATGGTACGAGGGTGAAATGAGGATTGGGTGGCCTATCTAAGAAGGAATACACATGAACTGTGAAAACTGATGCTATACTTTACTTCTTGGTCTTACTTTCGAAGATTAGCTGTGGTGTAATTCTACGAACTGAACTCCTGCAGAACAGAAGCAGTCTTCTTGGTTTTAGTTTTATATACCCGAAACGTGTATACCTTTCGTGCACCTTTATTATGATAGCAACGTTTCTTTGTGATTCTCCTATGTACATAGTACTACCTAATAAGTTATGTCCGGTAAACCGTGAAGTTGATGTTCTAGTTGATTGATCAAACGTCCAATTTCTGGATGAGTAACGTCCACACTGATGATGTCCTACGGCTCGGGAACAATGTTCATACATGCCATTCGTTTTAATTCTACAGTTCCACTTCGGCTAACGCAAATAGACTTATTTTTTCTTATAAAATTGATGGATACATATTTTTTGGACAATTTGTTGAATTTTATCAGTTTTCTTTATCTCTAACAACTACTTCGTCCGTTTCAGTGGCGGGTAATGAGCATGGCCAACTAAATAAAATCCATTTAGATTGTTTTGGAAAATGATAGTCTTTTGTTTTATGAAAA
>JAUIMX010000251.1:0-13442 GCA_033557805.1 Phaenonotum sp. SLE1380
ATTTTTTTATAAGCGTGGGAGAACTATAATAACATGATAACATGGAATGCTGTATCTATTGAAAAATAAATAGTTGAGTAAAAATAGTTATCAAAAACTGATTGTAATTAACTTCAATCGACAACAGATAGGGCAAAAAAGGCTACAACAGGTTATTTATAAGAACATTCATTTTTTTCGTCAACCACCTAGTCTACAGGGTGAAACAGTAATGCTCTAGTGGACTTTCACACTATTAGTATACGTTCCACCAAAACATGTTTCATTTAAAATTATTCTTTGCGCCAATACAACTCTCAAAATTGTATTAGTTTTGCATATAGACAATTAGAAGTTATCGTTTCTTCAAAATAAGTATGCATTTGAGTAAAAATGACCTTTCTGTCAATATGTCAAGAACAATTAACTATAGCCCAAGCTTCAAAACAATAACACATCAATGATTCCGAGAGATACACGCAAAAAACTGAAGAAAATAAAGGAGTTATATTTGAAAAATCCCACTCATTGATGGTTCAACTAGTACTATCTTGTATACGAGGCACTAATTTTCTCTTGTAGTTTGTATAAATACTAGTATCTTCTATATGAAACATTATGTTCAGAAAGGCATATCAAAAGCCTACACTCACGCACCAGTGTTACGGTTACTTACATAATTAATGCCCGATTGCACCAACAGCGCTGATTGATTTCATAAACTGAGATTAGATAATCGAGTATTAAATTTAAATCGAGATTAAAATGTGAACTTTTTGTACCGACTTCAGTGCGTGTGTAACTAATGTAGATTAGTTGACGCTGACTGTTCGTGTTTTACCACAAGCGCTTCTTCTTCTTCCCTTGTTTCAAAGCATATGATTGGTAGATTTTAAAACTTACGCACCTATTAAGTATCCGAAATTAAAACATGTCTGCAAATGGAGGTCCCTAACCCGTCGAGGGAGCGTAAAGCCACATCAGGGGATGCATAACTTAGTTCCGTGCGGATGAAACACTTCCGTATTGTCACTTACGAATGTCAAAAAAATCCATTAAACTGGCATACCTGAACGCTATGCGGAATATCTTTCACATGCGGAAACAAATCATGCAAAAAACGTATGTCTTTACTTATTTTCAAAATTCAGCCAATGAAAATTTGAATCACGTGATGACAAAAAACATTTTATTTTTGTTGCCTCGCAACAAACGTTCAATTTCGTTATGTCACTTATGAAATCTAAATTCGTTTGTTGTTTTTAGACGGAATAATTTCCGTATATACGGATCTACCAACTTACGAATGTGAATCCCGGTTATGCCATTTAATATCCGCCTATTCGAAAGTTTTTGTTACTATGGTTACTACCACGATTTTCCGTATACTCTAAGGGTCAGTTTTTCAATCACGGGAAATCTACAGATCAAATTAATCTGAGTTTAAAATGACAGTTCGCCCAATACTTCCAATGATAGAACTGTCATTTCAAACTAAGATTAATTTGATCTGTAGATTACCCGTGATTGAAAAACTGGCCCTAAACGGAATGAATCTCAGTTATAGATCCGCTGGAATCAATTCCATAGTGACCAGTTTCTGCTTCTTTTTACATAAGAGAGATTTCCTGTGAACAACTTGTATTTACTATAGTGAGGAAATATTTCTATGTTATAGGAAATAAAAAAAAAACTGATGGCAGTACGATGGAACATTTATTGATTTTTTTTGTGGAGATTCACCTATTAAACTTTATGCACACGACGATTATAAGTGGAGTCAATAGACATATAACCTCTACTAGAGTCGATTTAACAGCGGGATAGAATTTCAACAGAGCAGTTTTGCCTGATTAGTTTACGGCGTTCACTTTATCAAGGATTAGGCTAATCATCGTCCGTGCCATAAAAAATTCCCTAATCGAGATTTTCTAACAGAGGATTTAAATAACGGTCGGTGCAATCGGGCATAAGGCTTGAAATTGTAGTTTAACCCTGGTGAATTGTTGTGACAATGATAGCTCAGAGCGAGTTTGATGGAAGTGGCGTTGAAGTGGTAGCTTGGAAAAGGTGAGTAAGGGAGTAATCTGCCATAAAGTGGTGAAAAAATAACCTAACCGAAAAAGAACGGTGTTCAAACGAAAAAAAGGTGCTTGAAACTGCCGTAAAAACTGAGGAAATCTAGATTCTTGTCGACGTTACCCTAAGATAGAGGTCAAAAAACAGATAGAAAAATCGGGTCAATTACCTTTCAATGAAGGTGGTTGAAAGGTACATGAGGGACGATGTGATGGTCATTGGAAGGTGCTTGAAGTGATTCCAGTGAGCGCTAACCAGTGTGCTTATCAAATGAGTAAATCTTGTGAAGTTGCATAGAAGAACAAGGTACAAAGGGTTTGCCTATAAAAAAAATCATGGATATGAAAGAGTCAATGCTCACGTACAAGAATATATACGCTGCATTGCAGTGCAGAGAGAGAAGTTCTATCATTTGTTCTGTAGTTCCTGATGTTGGAAGAACTGTCGAAGAGACTAAATCCACCGGCTTATAGAACGATATGCTGAAATATAGCCATCATAATAGCCGACAATTTTGAAGAAACTATTCCTGATAGGTTATGAGGCGTTCTCAAACACGTCAAGAGATGGTGCAGCATCGAGTGAATATTTGGTGGAGAATTATATTATATCAAAATGCAGTTCTCGAGCTGAGAGTGTATTTGGGACTATTTGAGCAGAAGCTCAACACCTTGAGAAAATAACGAACAAAACAACAAAAAGCACGTGTATCTGCAAAAGGACATTCGTGATACGTATACGTATAGAAGCTGACAAATGGGCAACAACGTGAGAAGATAACGAAGAAAACAACAAAAAACGCGTGTATCTGCAAAAGGAAATTGGTGATACGATAAACGTCTGCTTAAATAGTCCGAAATACTCTCTCAGGTCGAGAACTGCATTTTGATATCATTTAATTCTTCACCAAATGTTCACTCGATGCTGCACCATTTCTTGACGTGTTTGAGAACACCTTATAACCTATCAGGAATAGTTTCTTCAAAATTGTCAGGTATTATGATGACTATATTTCTGCATAGGGTATATTTTGGTGGTTTCCGTTAGGTTGCCGGTCAAGTCCCCATAGAGAGTATCATGCTCTTTATTATTTTCATGCAATAGCAAGCCAGGAGATATAGGAAGAAAAGCTACGGGCTTGTATTACTTTGTTTATCTTATTCGTTTGCTAGTAAATTAGTATGTTTATTGAATTGATATTCTTTTCATATAACATGCTCCGCAATTCCCTCTTGATTTCCGTTATCAGCATATGTATGATAAAGCTGTTGATTATACTGTTTCGACAGTTGTAATATCTTACCCTCACCATATTTATTAAAAAACACAAAAACCATCTCTTTCTTTGGAACGGCTCCCATGCACTCTAATATTATCGCCAGAGAGTAAAACTTAAAACACGGAAGAGCAGACGGAACAAATTTTTATAAAGGAATATTTGCCATAACCCCTTCAGGTACAGTGGGCGCCTTAGAAATTGGGACACTTATTTTTTTTATGTTGTAACTATGACTAACATGCAATATTACCAAGGAAATAAAATCAGACACTTGCAATATTACCAAGGAAATAGAATCAGACACTTCCTTAAAATCTCAAGAGGTATTATATTTATGGAACCACAACACAATAGCAAGAACTACAAACATGAACTACTTAATATAAGTAAAATTAACATTTCGTGATAGCTCAAGTCTTCGTTGTATATTTTCTTGTGACAAGAATTCCTTGTTGGCGGCCGAGCAGTTTTTCAATCCGCCTTCCATCAAGCGTTTTTGAGCAGTACGCACACTTCCAGGAAAATTCGTATTTGTACTGCAGTATTTGCGTACTCGAATGGATGTTGGCGAATATAATTCACTAAAGCGGCATCTTCGGTGGCAGTAGACACCCTTCTACGCCAAGTTCCCGGAGTTCTTGAAATTGCTCCTTCATGTGTTCACTTATCCTTAATTCGCTGAACGGTGCTCTTCCTCACATTAGATTTTAGCGCCAATCTTCGTATAGAGTACCCGTCTATAAGCGCTTGAACAATTCTTGCTCTGTTTAACTCATTCATGTGACCAGGCACACTATTGCCATAAAATAAATTTCGACAAATTTAATAAGGAATTTTGCTAAAACTATAGTATTACCATAAATTAAAGAATTAATAATTTGTTATAAGACTTTTCCCGATTTCCAAGACGCCCTGTGTACATGTTCATTCTAGGCAGGATCAGACTAGAACGTATAGGGCGGTATCAGTTTGTTGATGTGGGTTGCTTATTGAAGATTTTTTTACTGTGATTTAGTTGTCTACTTTTCACAGAGAATAAACCTAAATTAAAACTTCAAGAAACTGAATTTAATACATCAAAAATTGATCTCGTCGAAAACATAAAGTCGGACTACAGGATAATTTCGAAAATCATTTTCCGATGATTAACTTGGTCTGATTCGATTACTAGAACGAGTAGCTGTATGTGGGTGAGTAGTGGGTGACCTGGCAAAAAGTTGGCGCTATCTCATCGTGCCAGCTGTAAAGACCGCATGAACTACGCCTACCTGCATTTCCATTTCCGCCTGAAGTAACTTTTAACTACTGCTTTTCGTCCATCAATGCACAGTGCTAGTCGCTTTAAGTAAATAACTGGTGATAGAGAGTTAATTTGAATGGTGAGCATCACTGGATATTAATGGTTAGTTTTCCAAAGTAGGGCAACCATAATATGCGGGCTTACCTGTTAACAGCAATAAAGTTGTGCGTATGTTGGAAAAGTGAAGCCAGAAAACTTTTCCGAGTTGCGTAGTGCTGGTTGAACTAAGGCATTTCAGCAACTAAAGCATTCTTTATATTTCAATTCGATTGATTTACTCAAGCTCGTGCAACAGCTTCCGCTTTTACAAGCTCTTAATGTAACATTATCAATCATTACAATTCTACTATTTCAAACTATCTTTAATAAATTAGTCCACAGGCATTCTTATTTCAATTATTTCTCTTTTAACTTGCTGTAGAGAGGCGTGGACCTTCCAAATCTATTAAAATTGATGCCACTAGAGTAGTCTTGAGATTTCGGAGAACTACACATAAGGGCCTTCTTATTACCTTGGGCGAATTTTTATTTATTTCCCAAAACAATACAGGCTAAACCTAAATTTATAATTGTATTGCGAAAAAAAACAATACAGTAAAAACAGTCTTAACAACCAAAAAGAGTAATAAGCGTAATCACTCTGTTATCACAGCAACACCAACCGCACACCGAAGAAACAAAAGTTCTAATTTTCGCAGTCAGACAGTCCCCAGCGCACACCCCCGAGGTCCCCCGAAACCGGACTCGCGCTTCAGAGGCGAAGACATGCCTATAAACTCACCCACAACTCAACCAGTGCTCTCCTCAGACCACGGATACTACTCTGAAAGATATCGACTTTATCACAAATTTGATTTATTATACCGCACAATCGTACCAAACGCTATTTCCTTTATCTTCAGTCTTAAATTTTAGATCAAAAAGTAACGCCCTCGGCCTAACCTTCGCTGACGGTACATAGAAATTTGATATTTAGTATGGACTCACGGTCTGTATGTATTTAATACGAAAGGAAGTTTTGTGGGGAAGTAGATCAAAAAAAAAACGTCCTAGGGATTAAAACACTATTTGTTCTAGATTCCCACGTTGGCGGTGTTTACCTGCATCAAACGAGAAACTGAACGTGTGCAATTCCCTATGCAACAAAGATGGTCAGTTGCAGATAATGCGCATTATTTCGCCCTGCCAGGCTCATCAGTGTTTTAATCCCTAGGACGTTTTTTTTTTTTGGTTTCTTACCAGCAAAACTTCCTTTTGTATTAAATACATACAGATCGTTAGTCCATACTAAATATTAATTCAAGATTGGGTTATTCTTCTGACATCTCAACCGGTATGGATGGCACACCGTTGCACTTATGAGCCTGGCAGGGCGAAATAATGCGCATTATCAGCAACTGACCATCTTCGTTGCATTGGGAATTGCATACGTTCAGTTTCTCGTTTGATGCAGGTAAACACCGCCAACGTGGGAATCTAGAACAAATAGTGTTTTAATCCCTAGGACGTTTTTTTTTGGTCTACTTACCCGCAAAACTTCTTTTCGTATTACATATAAATTTAACTTAGCTAACAAATCTGGGCAGTCTATTTTAGATGCGATCAACTTTTGACGGAATATGATCGAATGTATTTTCCTTCTCACCGATAGTCTCGTCAAACCGAATTCCTCTCGCAAGTGCGCATATGATTCGCAAGACGCTCCTGTTCTATATTTACAAAAGTGAAGATAAGAAATAAACTTGTTCTGAACTAGTTCGAGCGACTGATCGAGTTCACTTTTTCCCGGATCTCTATAATGGCTAATATAAGAAGAGAAGTTTTCCAGTGGATATAAAATGTCAAAGAATATCTCCAGGCGTTGCAATGCATATTTACACACAATGTTTGCTAAAAATAGTGGAAATAAAGTTGAAAATATCATTACCTCTTCAAAAAATTAATTTTTGCATGAAGTAGTTGGTACACGTTCCAAAACTGAGGGAAGATTATCTAATTAAACTTTCGATAATCTTTCATCACGATATTAATAACATAAATTTCTAATAATTTGGAATTGTCCAGTAAGAAGGAAATTATCGACATTTTTGATTAGTTGAGGAACAAGATGAGTGTTTAAATTTGACGTTTTTTTTTTTTGGAAAAACGAATTGTCAAGCCGGGACGCTTATTAAGTTTAATTATCCAACCTTACTCCTTTTGTTATATTTACGGGGAATGTTGTTAGAAAAAAACATAGAGAAGATTTTCTCCGTCGAATGTGAAATTGTCATAATTAATGAATAACTTTTTTGGTATTTTAAATACCAACCTTCCAACTTTTCTACGTATATCAACTGACAAAGTTTTTCTCTTATGTCCAGTTTCTGAAAAGAAAATATAAGTTAGCTTTCCATAGTTGTCATAGTTATTACAACAATTTTGAACTTCATTGGTTGATAGTTGATATTTTTTGCCATATCTATAACAATTATGGAAAGATAACTTATATTTTCTTTTCAGAAATCGGACATTAGTTGTTTTTTTCCAGGTTCCAGATACACTAAATTTCAATTTGTTTGATCACGGAAATACTGATATGAAATTTTGTACGACCCGTCTATACCAAATGATGAAAGTTTTGGTTGAGAATACCTAAAGAACTTACTTCCTGTTCAACCGGATATGAATCATAATTTCGTTAATTCAAATGGTACATAGTATAGGTTCTACTTTTTCTTGAAGAAAAATGGACTACTGAGCAAAAAAAAAAGAAATTGAGGATTTTTTCAATTTTATGACTTTTCAATTTGTTCTAAAATGACCTTAATTGCCAATACACTAAGAATATATCGACCATTTCGCCTCGTGTGAACATTTCGACAATACTTTTACGTCTTCGACTAAATAAAAATGGCAATTAACAGCCTCACACCGCAATTTTTTATTATCAAGAATATTTATACTGGGCATTTCAAATCCAAGAAATATTGAAATGTTGCCAAAATGCGTTAGTGATTTATAAGAAGAACTGTAATTGTTTCAAAACTGTAATGAAAGCAAAACAAAAATTCCCAGCAAACATACTTTTCCATTTTTTTATTTGTTGTTTAGTATAGCTTGTACGTAGAAATGAATTAACTCTCAAAAGAGACTAGGAAAACTCTATATAAAATCTGACATATCAAGGCGATGGCCTATTTTTGGTTGAGCTGGAAGTGATCTCAATTATTTTTATTACTAAAAATTTTGTATGGAATATGAAGATATACATACATGTACCTTGCATAAAATGACAGCATTTCTAAGCCTTATTCAGCTACTCGTTCAACCACAAATTTGAACTGATTCTTTTATTTTATATCTGTCAACAGTTAACCATGAAACACTACCATTAATTCTTGTGAAAAATATTCTGGTTCGAATTATTTTTCATTTACAAATAAATTATTTCACTTATACGAGTGACTTACAGGTTTGATTAACTATTTGTTTTCAACTTACTATTATTGATTTACTATAATAAAAGTCGATGAGTTTTTCCATATCAATTGAAAAATGCATACCGTCAAATTTATCAAATAACGTGAAATTTTAGTTTTCTGGAAACTTCGATATTGACATCTGGTTGTTCACAGCGCTCACCAGCGTTTACTAGATCACATCGATTCCAAATTAATTTCTCCATTAAACACCGAAATATGGATACTCAATATCTGGAATCCAGAGTAATTAAGTGGGAGTCTGAGCAGCCGATTGCCCCGGCGCTCTGGCATAACCTAAAATTAATTTCCTGAAATAATCTTTTTGCACCGACTACATTGGACCGCATAATTTCTCAATATGGCCTCGGTTATTAAGGAAATGTAAGTTAATGGCCATATTATTATTAGATGACCTCCAAACAGCTGTTTACATTCTGACCCTAAAGCCCAATAGACTTGTTTTATGTCATGTAATTTTCCCCTAATAAGGGATGAGATTGTTTTACAAATAAATAACCATTATGCTCAAATTGTTTGATCATTAGCGCTTATGTTCCCACAATCTTTCAATTATATATTGTTAGCGTTTACGAAAACATATTAGGGGCATTATTATTTCTAGTTAGTGTTCAACGGACTCTTTACAAATACTCCGTTTTTACAAAATAGTAGAGAGTAGACTTAAAACATTGCAAAAATACAAAAGTAAAATCACTCATGCATTTGATTTGAAATATGTGAAACTGAGTACTTCCTTATTAAATTTTACTGTAAATTTTTGAGAGTTTCAGAATTCCATAACTCCAAATTGTAGATAAAGGTTAAGTCCAAATTAATTCTATCGGCAGCAGATCTTCGAGAACACACCTGATGCGGCAATATTAAAATGACATTGTTAAAAATTTCGGTTGCCCAATGAACTGTAAATTCTTATTACTCTTGTCCAAAATCGTTTAAAATTAGCTGTTTTCGAGACGAGTGAACATGAAAATTCTAATTTCTTTTAACCATACTTCATTTATTTATAACTAGGTTGTCTTCAATTATACAATTGAGATTTTTTCAGGTTCTCTCACTAGAATGCTTCACAGATGCAGTAACTGAAAATCGAATTCCTATCATCAAATATCTCTCCTACTTTCAATGAAATAACCTGTTTATTTATATGCCATCTCAATAGGTCGTTTAGTCACTACACTTTTTTTAAAGTCTTTCCTGAGAAAGTTTTCAGTTCCTATTGCCATTATGCAATTATTCAGAAATATTTGAATTATCATGTTTTTTTTTCTACTGTACAGAGTCGAAAAACTGGACGAAAAAATTACTCTCTCAATGATGCATCGATATGATGATCGCATAAGACCCTAATAGGAGTTTCAAAATACATTTATTTGATTATTTTTAAGGTACAAGCGCCAATTCCAAAATCCACCGTTGAACTAACAGTTCAAAGGTTTGAGCGGCATTGTACTTTTGGAGATCAGACTGGAAGTGGGAAACCATAAAAAGCCACCGTAGATAAATTGGATGATGTTCTTTCATGCTTTGTTGATCCATATCAAGAGTTACCAAGGTGCATATTATAAAACAATGGTCTGTTTGATGAATTTTGAAAAAATTAAGTTATTACCCGTATAAAGCTCGTGTGGTGATAGCTAAGATTTATCGCAAAACGGTTTTCAACAAAGACTTCCATTCTCCCTGGTCAAAAGTTGATCAATATTAAAAATTTCATTGTTTTTCGTGATTAGGCCAACTTTTTTCAATTGTAATCTGGATGAATTAAATTACCGGTGTTGGAGCGATAAGAATCCGAGGAATATGAATGAGGGTCACAATCATAGATTACAAAAGACCAATGTTTAAGCAAGAGTCATTGGATTCAATATTGTTGGACCATTCTTTTTCCAGCACAATCTGGTTGAAAATGGTTATCTCTAATTGTTACGAGGAAATATTATCATCTCTTCTAATAATCTATCCAGATGAAGTTTTTGGAACGATTTGGTTTCAACACGACGGAGCTTCCGTTCATTACAGTCCGATGTGAGGAATATTTGCATTTTTCCAAATGAATGGATTGGCAGGGGAGGAAAGAATATGTGGCCACCCAGATCTGCCTGATTTAACCGCATTTCATTTGTTCTGGTGAGGTTTTGTAAAAGATCGTATTTGTGCCAGGGAGCAGGGTTTTCTTTAGGGATTTGGAGAGCAAATTCGTATAGAAATCAATATTATCTATGGAAATGTTCTCTCCAATGTTCAAGACGCCGTTTATGAACACTTAGGATGTTGCGAAATCGGAGGAGGCCGGCAATTCAAACATTTAATCTACAAGGCACACTATGTGATATAACTATTTTTATAAATTTGCTCCAACTTCCCAAAATAAAAAGATAGGAAAAACTTCACAAAAGTTGTAGTAATCGAAGAACTCATTGAGATGATGCACGGTATTCCATTTGAAATTTGAAAGGTAGTTGATATTGAATATCGCCATATTTGACCAATTGATAATAGAAATTCGGTTTAAAATCATTGCATCTGCAAAACATCTTAGTGTCTCGAGAATCTCAAAAAATGATATTTGTTTAATAAAACAGTTATGAACACATGAAGTATGGTTAATAAAATTTGAAATTTTCATAATATTATTAATATTTTAAAAACGCCTAGTTTTGGATGATTTTTAATTAAAGTAATTATAATTTTTAATTTATCAAGGAATGGAAATTTTCAACAAGATAGTGTGTTCCATTTGAAGAACTTGACCTCCCGCAAGATTATTTTTATTCAGTCGCTCTAAATCTCGCTTAATACACAAAAATTTGATAAATACATTGTCGTGAACCCAAAATCGATATCATGTCTCGTTTGGCTACAACCGATTCGTTCCGGGACTTTAATCGGAACATGTATACTACTTGCATGTGTAATAGGACAAAATTTCCATGTTGAAAAATGATTGCAATAGTAACTATTGCAATAAGAAATCAAGTTGAAATATTAAAACTACGTGCTTAAGTGACCTTCCAAAATTTCAAAATATCTTCCGCTTTGCTCTTGTTAGATTTATAGTCAGAATATGTTTGTAATGAATAATGTAGTGAATTTGTGACAAGTACTTGAGTTGCAGTTTGTTACTGACATTTGAAAAATTACTTTTTCATTTTAGAATTGTGAATAATAATTATTGTGACATATTTCTGCATGATTTTGAGGTTTACTGTTTCTCTCTAGAAGCTGTAATATTCATTTCTTTTTACCTATTTCTAAGACGTGGAATAGAAACTTTAAACTTACAAAAAGTCAACTGCTTTTATTGATTTCTTTTTTGCGCAAAGTACTTCAATATCCAAATTGCGTATAGCTTGTGATAATTCATGTAATTTAAATCAAAAATAATCTGCGTTAGCATTTCTCAAAACGCTTCCTAAATGAAAAAGTTTTTAAATAACTTACCTTATCCATCAACTGGCGAACTATGCCATTCCATTCACCGGTCTCCAAGTCAATAACACCATACTTCCCATCTGGGACCAATTCTATGCGATACTCGAAGCCTACCATCAAAGCTATCTCTTTTAGCAGGTCTATGCAGAAGCCTTCGAATCGACTGTTGCCGGATAGTTCGGATGAGGGTTTTAGCATAACGTACGGTTGCTCCTAACGGATATTACAAAATACATTTTTAAAGCCTTCTAAACATGTTTTTCAGTTATTGTGTATTTCTACTTGTTAGATAGCTGAAAAACTACATTCAGTTGTGTTTTTCCTATTCGTAGGGAAGTTGCATAGTGTGGAAATGAAAACATTTTTATTGTTTTCTAGTATTATAAGTTTTTTCACTTAGTAACCAATAATACTGCTAAGAATAATTCAGGTAATCATTTATATTCTTCCTAAAAATAATATTAAAACGATGAAATAAAATGAGAAGGTATGCCTACTCTGTTTAATAACATAAGTTTAATCGATAATAACTTTGCAAGTTTGGCGATTTATTCTTGAGTGTCTTTCCAACTTCGTTGAATGGATCTTGTATGTCCAACTTATTTTCTCAAGTGAGTGATAATAAATATAAATTCTCAACTTTCGCAGCATAAAGTTGGCAGTTTTTGACCAATCCTTGGCCAGAAAAAGAGAGGTTTTTGCGTGAGAAAACATAAAATATAAAGAAACTTGAGCACTTAGGAAGTTCCTCAATAAGGAAGTAATGCCCCAGAAAAATATTTCGGAATATTTGTTCACAAATCCTCTTTCTGTTTAACAAGAATATTTGTGGAACTTATGATAAGTGAATGGTAAAAGTTGACTTTCAATATTAGATATCTTCGAATGCATAGTTTTCAGTGGCGTCAATGATATCCAATGTTATAAATTTCATCGAGGAATTTCGACCTACAGTTTGAAAGAATAAAACTACAGACAAAACCGACATTCAATGGTTTGGTCTTTCGTTTTCAACCCTTAATGACACGCGCTATTGGAGGTATCGTCCGAATCTTTAGATAGGGATAGGGCATATGTTTTTCTAATGGGGTAGGGGAATGAGTCAAAACTAGAGGATAATCTATGTGGACGCGGATTTAGCATCACGAAATCATACTAGAAGTACAGTTGGTTTTTGTAAATATTGTTTCACACATCTTAGACAATGACAAGACACGCATTCTTCTATCTTTCTTCCACAAACTTAGATCACAGTTTCCATATTTATTCCCCAAACGTCAAACTTCCAACGTTTTTGACAGTCAACGAAGCAAAGAAAGCCCTTGTTCACTGAATTTTGAGTAATGATTATGGGAAGAATTTTCCTTAAACTATCTGTCTGCCAGTACATGCAAAACGACAATGATTTCCACCGATCCGTTCTGGATAAAATGTCAATATCTCGTGTCCGGTATCAGAAGAAATACCGCCTTTTGAGGAACATTCGTTTTGTGAATGTGAATAGTTTTTTTCAGGTGCTGATAGTGATTAGTGCGCGACTGGACATGATTCCTAGTATTATTTGAACAATACTTGCTAATGCCTGGTTAGTTCTTAGGTGATGTGTGAATTTTTCTAGTTCATTGTCAAACCAAACTATGGACATAACCTCAAATTCAAATGGCTAAGTTTCGTCAGTGAATATCAGTCAATGGTTTCGTTCACACGATCCATTATTGGAAATGACTAAATTTCAGTTTTTAAGAATGTTAAAGGTAGAAATCCTATCAAAATTTTAAGTATATTTTATAAATAAACGAACAAATAATAAGATTTGCATTATTTCTTTTGTAAATGCTGAAAAGAAGCGTAAACTATGGAAGAAAAGTAAAACGTGTAAATTGGATTT
>JAUIMX010000252.1:0-13436 GCA_033557805.1 Phaenonotum sp. SLE1380
CATAATTTGTCCCAAATTTACTATTTCTATAGAAATTTTCGCTTAATTTTTGGAGCCTAAGTTTGAACAGCACCCAAGTTAGCTATTAAAATAGCTCTGGGACACCCGGTATTCATTAATTCATCCATTCAGGCAATTTGTTTAAATTGTTGTATACGCAGTTGCATATACAATGTTATGTGATTCTAAAACCTTTTTTGCAATAAAATTTTAACGTTGATTTTTGGTTTTGTGGTAATGTGCTGTTCTTACTAAACTGGTTTACACTGGTATGCGAGCCTAGCTTTTCAATTAGTTTATAGCACGTTTTCATCTACTTTTACTTATAGAACATCCTAAAAATCAATTTTCAGCAGCAATAAATAGTATAAATATCTCTCCCACTTCTTTTTCTAGACCAAATAAAGCAACCCACGTAGCTAGGTGATCCTGGGAAAATTTTGTCGAATTGTGTGGTACTGATTAAAACTTTTTTTAATTGCTGTTGCATTTGGTTCAAAAATAGAAAAATGAAAAGATCAAGTTCCATACAAGACGGTAAATCTATCGTGGCAGACTTGGGAGGTAACTTATTAGTTGTGCAGTAAAAAATACCACCTACAGAGTTCTTTGCACTCGGAAGAAAAAGGTTGTTTTATTTTGTCACCTTCGAATATTTATGACCAAATGGTTCAGGTATAACTCTACAGCAAAATATACTTCGTATACCTGTTATATTCCCCCTGTAGATTGAAGAGTGTAGCTATTAGGGTATCTTGATCTGAAAAAGTGGTTCTTGATATGAGCTGAGTAGAATCCTAACACGCCCTTCTCTTGACTAGTAACACTCCCATATATCCTCCAGTTTGCTTTAAATCGCATCCTTTCCGGCAGTATAGTCAACCAACTATACATCTTTACCTAGAAGCAATCTTGAAGCATCTCAAGAAAGGCGTTAAAGATCTCTAAAGATTTTACCTGCATTGCTTTGCCCTGCTAAGAAGCTCTCATTAGCTCTTGATTGCCTCTGACTCCACGTTTCTTGAGATGCTTCAAGTTTGCTTCTAGGTAAACATGTATGGTTGGTTGACTATACGGCAGGAAAGTATGCCATTTAAAGTGAATTGAAAGGAACAAAGGTTACTACAAGAATCTACTTTCTGTGTATCTCACATTAAGAAGATTTAAGATTTGATCCAACCGACTCATTTCGTGCTTCTCCAGGGCAAGTTGACCCAAATTTGATCCACATGTCCATGATTCACTGTGCCCAGTATTTGCCCAAAATTTTGTTGGATGGAACAGCGATTGGGCACAAATGGTTTTTAGATACTGTCCTCAATGCTAATGCGCTCTTCTCCTTCATCCTCTATTAACATCACAATTACTTCATCCTTCTTCACCAAAGATCTTCACTTTGAAAATTAAGTTTCTCACAACTTTATGCAGACGTGCAACCATAGACGTTAGATGATTTGAGGTTACAAATTGTACTCCAACTACCATCAAGTGAACCAAAATTTTTGAACTTATGGGCCAAGATACAACTAGCATGCTATGTACCGAGCATGCTGCTCAACCTTACTTAGCTTTCGTCTTGTGGCGATCAGTTCATCATTGCGGCTGCCCGAGAACAATTGGATCACCAGGCAAGAACTTGCTACTGCCAAAAATCCGAGAAATGAATCATCAAATTAGAACTGCACTTGAGTATCTTCACCCTGGCATTGATTATATATCCTTCGGATATATAATCAATGACCCTGGGCAAGCCCAATGGTTCGGCTGGGTCAAAACTCCACAGAAGTCTTTTAGACAATTTTGGAAACTTCAAGGAAGTATTTGTTTACATGAAAAATATTGAATATATTTCATTAAATACCTATTAGACCATTTATTTATCATTTTTCTGAAGTTCAATAGTATCTTTCATTTGCTTTCATTTTATTTACAAAAATTGGATTTTGCTACAGCTTGTGGACTTTTGGGTTTTTTTGTGGATATGGAGTTAATTTGATGAAAATTGCATTCAAACATAGTTGACTCGAAGAAACAAACTTCTGACACTCATTTTAATATTCAGAATATCAACACACATAAGTAATGCAGGTCAGTGGTAATATCGGTTAAAGTCTTGCCTCTATGTCATTGTGCTATCAGAGGTCAATTAAAAAAAAAAAAAAAAAACAGATACAAAGTATATGTAGATGAGGATTTTGATAAGAATTAACATGCTCTAGTGAGATATACAGATATAATCAACAGTTTTAGATTTTTGTGTACATTATAAAGCGAGGAATAATATTAATTTGAAATGAAATCTATAATTACTAATAATCTGATGAAATTGTTGCAACTCAATAAATGGTTCTAGCACCTCCAGTAATCAACAAATTTATTGTTAAAACATCAATTACTCTAATTTTATATAAAAAAAACTTGCAAGAAAAATTTTCATAATATCATATAGAAATTTTATGATTCCTCATTCAAAGGGTAACCTTTCTTGGTACCTTTTAATAATGATTGTAATTAAAACATGATTTTATTTGATATGAAAAATAAAGAAAAATGATAATGCGGAAGTTATTTTAACAGGGCAGACTTACTCAATTGTCAGTGAAACCGTTGAATGAGAAGTGACGGTTGAACACAGATGTTAGTTGTTTACAAGCTGCTACATCTCTCATTAAAAGGTGAGCTTTCGCCAAATGATTACTGAAGCAGCAAGATTGACAGAAAGTCAACCCGACAAAATATATGAAAATTTGTTCAAAATGGTACATGTCGCACACAACATTTATATTTTGTAGCTTTAAATAAAATTTTAACATACACCATTCTGTTCAAATTTTCATACATTTTGATGGGTTGATTTGTCAATCATGCTGTTTCAATAATCAGTTCTGCTTCTTCCTCAGGCCATAAATATGCCAAGAAATTTTGACCAAACCTCAGTTTTTAATGAGAAATATAGCATACAATACTTGAAATATATTGTTTTTGGCATCCAGTTTCCAATTTGCAATACCGATATTACAGATTAAACATGCAAAAGTATATTTACCATAGGAAGCATAAATTGAAGATTCTTCAAATCTGAACCTCCCCAAGAAGCCATTTCTATCATAAAGCCTTTAACGCATTTGAAAACAAGCTCCGCACGTTTCTCACACCAAGATATTGTCATTTCCTATGAAAATAAAAAAAAAATAAATAAGAACCGAACCCTACAATTGAATTATTAGAATTTTCACCTCGGTCATTTCATAACTCAGCAAAAGTGGTAAGGTAATTGAAGTTATATCATTTGAACAAGCAGTTTTTAGAATATTCCGCAATCCAAGAACTACAGGATGCCTGCTGTTGATGTCGTTACCACGCAAACTGTCATCTGCTACCAAATGGAATATCACATGAACTTGCGATAGATTCGAATGCTTGGTCATATAAAAATCTCCGGAACTCAGATATTTACTCCCTTTTTTCCTTTGCAATATTTCGTAAGGTATCAATTCTTTCACAGAATTGATTTTATCAAGTTGATCTTCGATGTGAGTGAAGTGGAATTCAGTGGTTCGATGGCAGATTTCTCTGAAATCTTTATTCAATCTTGATCGCAGCGTGTTGTCTGTCATTAGTACTAAACCATGCAAGTCATTCGAATAGAGTGCTAGTGAGGTTTGCAAAATTTGCGGTGTTGGCTCACACCTGAAATTAGATCATTCCTGTTATTAACCACATATAATCATATACCTAACATGATGTGAATTGTTCCTGTATTGGTGGTTGCATAAAAGCAGGAGGAACAAGAATCAAAATAATTTAATTGAACAACGGCATTATTGAAACAAAAAAATTGGGAGTACAGGGCTATTGCCCAGAACAATTAGACATCAAATCTGACAAATATGAAGCATCCAATTTTGGCTTTCAGGTGTCCAATAACCGTGAGCAACATGGTTATATAGCCATCAACAACAAATGATTAAAAAGTACTTACATGTGTTCATAATTATCAGCAGAGCACAAATTCATCACATTGGCTGACAAAATCCTAATATTATGCATTTGTTTCAATTGGGAGCCTAAATGTATGGTAAAACTTTCTTCTAAAATTGACGGTTCTGTTATAGCTGGTTTCTGTTGATCGTAGCCACGTTGGGGCATTGCAGGAACATGACTAGAACTAAATTTGTTTGTATTAATCTTCTTCTTTAATTTTTGAAGTGTTTCAGTCTTAATCAGCTGTATTTTTAGCCTTTGACTGTTGACAGGAATTCTGTGAGCCTTTTGACTCAGTTTAGAAGAATTACGACTCTTTGAAGAAAAAGTTCTCTGCCATCACATTCAACAAGATAGTTATCATATTTTGAAAGTTTGATGAGATTTGAGGGTCTGCACATTAGTGTTAATCACATATATCTCAGTAACAAATCAAAATTATATTGTATTATAAATGTTTTTTACCATTTTACATCAGATATGTATCTCCTGGATGATCTTCGAAAACAACAGATTCAGATTTGGGAAGAAGTGTGTTTATATGGTTAAAAAAGAAAAATAACGATGGAATAGAATTTGCTTATAATATTTAAATCAATTTTGTTGAAGATGTACTTGAAATTAACTTTGTTTTGGTTAGTAATTTTTATAATTTATAATATGAACCAATTTAGAAAAATATTCAACAAAATATTTACTGAAAAGGACCAAAATTTTGTAAATAATCGCATATTAATACAACAATTTACTACTTATGTTAGGCAGCAGATCAGGAATGCACAATAAAAGAATTTGATCCAAAGCTACAAAAAGTTTACAACAAAAAAATAATAATAATAAAAGCAAAACAGTGTCAATACAAGAGAAAAAATTATAAAAATGTATTGTACAATGTACAATTTTATCATTTTATTTGAATATTCCATTAAATAAAACAAACCTGGGTGTCGCTAACGAGCTGTTAGCTTGATTTTCTTCAAGCATTTGCATCAACCATTCGCGATATTCACGACGTTGTGTTTCTTTGATGGTTTCTAATTCACTCATTAATTGCACCTGAAGTAATGTTTGCGTTTCAAAATGCTGCGCTGCCAACTCGTTAATTTTTCCTTCTGTCATATCCGTTTCCAATCTATCCACAGCTTTTGTCATTTCATTTGTTTGTCTATAAATAAATTGTTTATATTTATTTTAGAGCAGATAGTATGGACTAACGTTCTAAATGTAGTAAACTTTTTTTGTATTTATTTTTCCATACAGATTCAAGAATGTCCTACCTTTCAGATAATTTATTGATTTGATGATCCTTTTCTTCACAACGTTTCCGTACAGTTTGGTTGTACATGTGTTCATACTGCAACATTGTTTCTAACGCTGGTGAATGTACCATTTTGTGATAAGCTGTGGCAAACAATTCTTCGTCTGAGGCACAACGTTTTTCTCCATATTCAGCCATTTCCTTAAAAAAAAACATTCATTGCAATAGTTATCTGAAGATCTTCAGCAGTTCCTCACGTGTTGCAATGGACAGTAATATGGCAACAGTACAAAAATTTTGTTTTGGTAAAGGTTTACGAAAAGTAGAAGGTGAAATAACAAAGAAACTATTATAAAATCACAGTTTTTCGCCTTTTTTTTTTCAATTTAACTTGATATCTATCAATCTCTGAAGTACTGCTTACAGCTCAACCCCTTAATGAGTGCAGTGATGCTGTTTGAATGTTGATGAAAGAGTTATTTTCAAATAATACTAATTTGTCAATACAATTAATTAAAATTTGTAGACTCAATAAGAAATCTTGGTCTCACAGTGGATACTGATTTGCGTTTCAAGCAGAATGTAAATAAATTGTTATAACACTGTTATGTGCTTGGGCCTGAAAATAGGACACAACAGATTTTCATCACATCTGTTCTGTATGAAAATGAAGGACACTGCAGCCGTGCTTGTGGTGATGATTATGGCGATCTAGATCATCTGTTTTTCTAATGCTCCAATTACGTGCCCAAAACTAACAACTTCCTGAAGGAATTGGTAGCAAAGGGAGTAGATTTGCCAACAAACATAAGAACCTTGTTGTCAACCAATAATTTTGACATAATGCAAGTGATTTACAAATATGTGAACAGGGTAAAAATGGTCATTCGATTGGGAAGATGTACAGGGTTATATGGGCTATGATCCTGAAAGGCCCTTAAATTGAAAAAACAACATTGCCATGTGACTTCCAATCTGTTGTATTCAAATAAGGATTTTTTGGGTTGTAACTTGAGAAAGAGGCTCTGTGAGTCGCTGATTTTGTCTAGATTTAATTTTTGTGATGTTGTCTACCATGATTAGCTCCTACAGGCAAAATTAGGATCCAGGTCGTACAGAATTCTTGTCTCCGCTATATTTATAATGTCAGAAAACATCAATAATTTATTCAGGAGAGCTGAGTGGCTGTTCATGTTATCTCTTAGAATGCTTCATTCTCTCACTCTCTACCATGGAATCATTATTTCAAAGACACTCCGTATCATTACATTAAAATGACATTTGTAACCGATGTAAATAACATAAATATACGTACAAAAGATAACTTTATTTTATTTACCAGAATACAAAACATCTTTTTTCTATGATTATAGTCGTTTTGGCATTAGTCTTTTTAATTGGAGTCTTACGGATACTCTTGCATTATATTAGTAATGAGGGGGTCATCCATTAAATACATAAGCAGTAACATGGGAGAGTTATTTAAAACACAGTGTCACCTCAAAATTTAAACAAATGAACTTCAAATTTTAAAGATATTTGACGATTTTTTCTGTAGAGACAAGAAAGATAGTATTATAAATATATTTCCTTTAATTAAAAGATTTGTGTGAGATTATCAGATCAATCAATTATATTTAAAAAAACATCTTTATTGAATGAACGTTCAATGGGCTAGTGGCCGAAGTCTTTCTGCCCTTATTATACATTATTTTGAATAATGTATTGGAATATAAAACACCTTACCTCCCTAATTAATTTTTCCCAATCCTTCGTAATATCTTCAAATTCTTCTCCATTACCTTTAACATCTATAATTTCAGTAGTTAATTCATTATTGTAATTGTTATTGCAATTTGTCACAAATTCGAACAGTCTTTCTTTTAAATCTAAAACCAATAATTTGTACAAATTCACCCAGCACCAAATAATAGGGGGTGTTACCTTTTTCTATATATCTAGGAAGTTTGTTTTTGAAAATAATTATATTTATCAATTCATCTACTTGCGAATTGAATGGAATTTCAACTTCCACCTCCGTCTCCAAATTCTCATGTTTATAATTGAACACTTTAAAATTTACCATTTTTACGATATATAATAAAATAAATCACAATATAACCTCAATATTTTAATAAGTGACAGATCCATTTAAATTTGACAGTTTTCTATCCCATTAGTTCGCTGTTTCGCCTCCAGTTGCTACGCATTTCGTGCTTTTCAGTTGGCAACAAAACTCTCTCAAAATCGCAGCGCGAAAACTATTAAAGCTTTCATAATATATTTAAATATTTATTTCCCAATCCAGCCATTTCTCCTGTTATTTCAATCATTCAAACTTTTCAAACACCTCATTTGTTGCGACAGTCCATAAGATGTAGACCTTTATTTTTACATAAAAACAACCTTGTTTCTTATCGATAACGATACAATTTCGTTAGCAGCTGAACGGATACCACATACAATGAATTCAAGTTACTGATAGATTATCAGTTCGTACAAGTAGCCAGAAAACTTTAACAGTACATAATCATGCTATTTAGAAATGCCCAGTCTTTTAAATTAAATAGATTGGTTTTCCGAACTCTGTCTAGCAAAAAAATTGTTTTTCAGCAGGTCGTTGAACCTGTCATAGGTGCAAAAATTTTTCTGACTGATTTTCAGTTTAAGTGAGACCTTGGCCCATTACTCTTGTGTTATTATGTCATATGACTGATGTACAACTGCATAGGTGCATCGCAAATGCAATAAACACAGAGGCCTACGTGAGGAAAGAAGTTTTGGCTACTAACACCTATTCTTTCTAATACAGTCTGTTCGAAAAGCCGAAACTGTTATTTAGTCAATACTGATCGAAATTTTAAAAATTCAATGGTGGCACAACTGCATTGTTAAGGATGGAGATCTGTTGAGTTGCGCGCGCACCTTAAACGCTCTAACGATGGCGTGTTTTTGCTGTGTGAAATTTAATTAAATTTTCGTGAAAATGTTTGTTTAAAAGACGTTTCCTCATTTCAAATGTGTTTTGACGTCGGTGTTGAGTGTTGTTAAGGTTGATTTGTGAATTTTCCAGTGATGGAGCTAAAATTACACTCGCCTGCAGGGGCAGAACCCGTCTTATACACTTGGCCGTTAACCTCAGGTCGAGGATACGTAAGTTACAAAATAATTAATATGCCGCTTCTTTTTGACAACAATTTCGTTCATTTACACAAAATGAGACGATATGCAATAGGAATCGAGAATACACTCCACTGGAGTGTACTTTGGTGGTTTGTTTTCGTTACGATTCGTATACAAAAGCTTAAATATGAAGTGGAATCTGTTACTCATTGTCAGTTTGTGAAACAAATAGAGGAGTTGGATAAATAAAATAACGATTATTCGCAAAATTTAGGTTTGGAATGTTTATTTTGGTCCATCAATGTCAGTTAAATATTTCGGGCCGTGTATATTATTATTTTAGTCAGTTATTGTCTATTTTAAAGTTTGATTCTAAATTTAAAATCCCACATGCAATATAGGAATTTTAAGAGGTAACCTCGTGTTTAAGTTTGTTAATTCCCTAGCTTATGATTTCCTGGAAATGTGATTCACTTGTCGTTTCTCACAATAAATTACCTGTGTAATGTGGAAATGGGTTTTTCAACAATTTAAATTGCATGCTGCAATTTTGCAGTGACAGCTAGGAAAATTCATGGAGGTTTTCCTAGTGTTTCCCGCCATAGTGCTAATTGTTATTGTTCTGACATCATTATATTTACAGTTAATTCGCTGGAGTGTGCTATACATGAAACTTAAAATCTTGTACGTACTGTAAGAAATGAACAGTTACCTCGAATTCATTTGGATAGATTGTCACATACTTTTAATGTAAATAGTGATAACATGCGATGTTTTGATTTTCAAATTATCAATCATTTTAATAAAAATGAGTAATCGTATTAAATTATGCGAAATATTCAAATGTTTCTAGAGATTACTGTTTGATGGGTAAGTTATTTTTCGAGTAAACCTTTTTTGGAAAGTTGACGAATATCAATTTAATTAAAATTCACTATTTCGTAATGTAGTATTGAAGACATCGACAGTTAATGAGTAGGTTTTTGTTTATTTGAAGGGATTCCGAATTTAGGTCAGTGTGATTGAGATTTTACTAACCAAATTTAGTAAGTGGTAGGTGCTTGATCGAATAGTTTGAATTCTGTTGAGTCCTCATGAGTAATAGTGTGGGAAATGAATTGGGTTTTAATTCCAAGTACCAATGACTTGACCTTGAACTTGTACCATTGTGTTTAGATTGTATCTTCTCTTGGCCAGTTTTGATTAACAGGTGGACTAACAAATGGATACCCGTATTTTTGTAAGAATTTAGTGTTGAATTAGTTGGATACTCGAAAAATTACTGAACTACATCGTTGAAAATTTATCAATCTTTGTTCGTCAATAGTTGTTTGTGATTTAATAATGTTCATTGATTATTTTCATTATTTTTAAATCGATATTTTTGTTATAAATTGTATCTGTACTCTTGTCATATAGACTACTCAAATAATTGGTATTGATTGGAAAATCTATAGGAAGGGTGGCAGGACATAATCATAGTAATAAATTGCAAATCGCTAGTACTTCATGTCCGTAGATTTTTCTAAGCGAACTAAATTAGACCTCTCCTTCAAATGTTTGATAAATTAGAGGCATTGTTATAAAAAAGTTTGTTTTCTGAAAACTCATAATTTTTAAATGAAGATGTCCAAACATACCTCTAAATTTGTAGCTTGTTTTGGAAGGTTGGTGTTTCCTTTAGGAATAACTAAAATAGGTATTTTATTTCCTTCAATGGGGGTCTAAATATCATGCTGAGCTTTTGAGATGTGTGAACATGTTTACCTGAATATCAAACCTTAGTTGGGAAGTAAAATAAGGAATAGATGAATTCTACAATTCAGAAGTGGTCAAACTACTACATTTATTTCCCAACTCATCATGGTTTTCCTTCGTCCTATTTAATCAAATTATCTTATTTGCTTAAAAACATTATTGCCTGTCATTGCAGTATCAATTTAGCAATAGTTAATGACTCATTTAATTCCCTGTGATGTTATTAATAATAATAATATAGCAAATCGACTGCGTCAACAATTAATACTTGCTTAGGCTGATGAGTTTCATAATAATTACATAATCAGGGTTCCTACACAATTTAAAGTTCTAATGTCATTACTATGTTATTTGTACGATTACAATAACTTTTTTGTTTATTGGATGTTTTTAGTTTTATTAGTTGTAATGTACGAGGACTCTCAAGAAAATAAGTTTCATTGAAAAAGGTTAAAAATGTCGATTGTAAATTGTTGAAGTAAATCATGCTTATGTCGTTTCATTTTATGACAGTGTTCCCATAAGAAAATTCTTGCCAGAGTTGTTTATATTTAAATGATTGGTAATTCATTGCTATTTCAATGATTACTAATACTTGACATGACTGTAAAGCAGCATATTTATTCCTGAATTGCTTTTCTTGTAACTTTCTATCCCGGTAATTTTTCTGTTTTACTATTTAACCATAACTTGCAGTCAATGTTGCCGATTGGGTTTTCTGGAGCGTTACAGGGTTTCATTTTTGGTAGGATATGTTATTATTTATGATTGTTTGATGTGTTATATCGTTTATTTCTTTTTTCTTACGCACCGCAATATTGTCTAATGAAATTGGTTATTGAACTGATGTTCACAGTATACATACTTGCAGACAGGATTCATTGAGTATTTCTGAACAAGAATTTCGAATTTTAAAGTTATTCATGTCATTAGCATTGCATGTTCTAATGCAGATATTACTGTCATCATTTGTGTAGTAGTTCTTTTATAGATTCATTGATGATGGGGAATATATATGGGCATTGCAGCCACACAACACTGCGACAAATTGTTGATATTTTAATAATTGTACAGTTGAAATTTTATTATAAGCAATTCCAGTCCCTCCAAAATTGGCTGTACATTTGTTTTTTTCAATAGAACTTGATTAGATGACTGGTAGAGTGGATTCGGAGGATGCTTTGATGTAGATATTTTTCTTCAACAAGTTGTTTTTTTTTCTATTAGTGTTTTTTTTATGGTGACACAAGCAGTTGTCTTCTGTTTAATGACTGTGATGACTGAAATTCAATTTATTGTCGCAGTGAACTTCCAAATGATTTATTGATTAATTGATTTGAAAACTTGATGGTAGTTGATATGCTTCAATTTTATGGTTGAAAATGATGATGTGGTTTCACTGCATTGACAGTAAATTTTCATTTTTTTAAATAATTTGTTTTGTCATTGATGATCTTTGGTTGTTTATGGATAGTTCTGAAATGACGATGTGGTTTCACTGAATTGAAGGTGATCTTTTATTTTCTAAACTAATTTGTTTTGTCATTGATGAGTTTTGATCTTTTATGGTTAGTTCTGAAATAGTTTATTGGATGAATGATCTGGGTCTATATGTCTTGATACTAGTTATTCTTTAACTCTGGTCATAACGTAGATCCTTGGAGAACACTTCCTTTTGATAAAAATTATTTCTGATATTTTAGTATCTTCAATATTATAGTCTTTTTGACTATTCATGAAATTCTCAATAGCCCTGGTCAGAAAATAAAAGTATATACACACATGTAAAAGCTTTTTTGCATTTTGAAGCAACATTTGATGACCAATTTCAACCAATAATGCCATTTTTGAGATAGTATGACTATTTATAAATTGTCGTAGGCAAATTGTGAATAAAGTACTGGAAGGAAAAATAATTCTTCTGTAGACGTTCGAAGACTTGCAGAGTTGATAGATTTACTGTACTGATATCACGATAATCCCAAACATCTAAAAAAGAATAAAACCAGGAATTCGATAGTACCAAAATTTGTTTCTATATTCTCTATAATAACTGGGAGAAATAATAACAAAATTTTTATTTGCATGGGAAAACATTCTGAGATCATCAAGGGTAAATACTACGAAATTAGAATTGGCAAACTATAAACCCTTCTGCAGATTTCGTTCATTATTGAGGTAAAGCAAGGTACCCTAAAAAGATGTGAATAGGTAGTTCGAAAGTATAAGTAATGGTCCTTAAATTACATTGAGCAAAGTAAAATGAGGGAATATATTTTTTTAGTTCTCTAGTAAGTAATAATTTTCTGACCATTTGTTCTTCCCTCATTCACTAGGTTAAGTGGAAGATCGAATGTAGTGGCTAGCTACTACTTCGAACTTTGCTTTTTGGCTGATAATGTTTTGTTTTCCCTATATTCTTCTATATGCGTCTGAGTGGTCTGTCAATAAAGTCATTGTTATTATTATTATTCGACATCTCCAGGTAGCAAATTTCAATTATAAAATTTACAACAAAAAGTATATCAGTGAAAAATTACAAAACATTTTCCTAATATAGCAAGAAAAATCAATTGTCACAAGTTCTCACATTAACTGTAATTGAAAAAAAATTATTCCATTTTCTCATATCCTTAGTGTGGATAAATTGACTGTATATGATGTAATAGCAAAGTTTTCAAAAATGAAATAACGGTTGAATATTTCATATTGTGGTTCTATGGGCCTAGTCCTCCAATTGCAATTGCATTTTGTAAGTGTGTGGCAGCATAATTTAAGAGAAAATGACAAATGTATATCTCAAATTCAAGGACTATTGTTTATGACAAGTAGAAAAAATGTTATTCAATTTTATGAATAGTGAAGGGTAAAGATATTTGAAAAGGCATGTAAGAAAAACTGGAATAGTTTTATAATGCATGTATTCTTCCCCGATTGATGAATCCAATACCAACTGACAACCTAAAATCAATTGACCTGCAAAATTAATAAACCAATCTTGTTTTTGTTTATTATAAAAAAAAGCATCTTCATCGAAACTACAGTTTTAAAGGGCTAATGACTGAAGTATTTTTGTCTACATCGACAATTGTTATACAGGGTGATTCAAAAATAGTTACCGAAAATTTAACTGGTTGTTATAAACATTATTCTAAGGCCAATACCGTTTTCCGCTTGCAAAACTGACAATTCCTTAAAGAGTTACAAAAATGTTACTTATTTTTTTTTTGAGTGCCAAAAAATGACACGCGTAAGCTGTCATCACTGAATGACCGGGAAAGACATAAATTTTGTTAGGGATCCTTTAACACAT
>JAUIMX010000253.1:0-13425 GCA_033557805.1 Phaenonotum sp. SLE1380
TTGGACTAAATCAAATCAAATTGTATCACTTCTCCCTGTAAAATCTCGTATCATGCTGTCTGCTCCAATTTTCACATAACCTTCATGTGACCGCTGGGGGATCATTTTCACCCAAGGTCAAGTAGGTATCTGGATGTAAAATTTCCCGATCTTTCAATTTGCGGGGTCAAAATTAGGGGTTTCCATTTGAAAAAAAAAGGTTGACCTTGGAACGACCTTGAAAAATGACCTTGAGGTCAAAGTCAAAGGCACCTGTCAAGTCCTTGGAAAAAATATAACAACTTTTGTCTGAAACATTATCCCGGAAAATGCGACCCTAAAAAGTTATTCAGGGGGGTCCATTCTTTTGGAACACCCTGTATATTGTATGGTTGTTGCAATCAGTTCGACTAGTAATGTTAAATAAGTTTTAGTTGAAAAGTCTAATTGGTGCCCCACCACCACCGCGATCTGTTCCCGCGTGAAGTTACTTCACACAGTGATTTTGTGCGTGCCAAGGTTGCCCTGTTCTACATTCGAGTAAGTATTCACAATATTTTAGATTCTATCAATTTATGTACTTGGTATATGCTTTACATATATGCGTGTGTTCACTCAAAACATTTTGAAACATAAAAAACGATAATTTGATTAGTGCAGGTATCTGCTAACGTACAGGCTCTGTAATTGCGTCGTTTGGAGGTACGTGATTCCCCGGACGAAATAACGTTGCAGTGTTTGATGTTTTGGCTAGAAAATCACACGTAAATGCGAACACCAAATACTGAATCAACTTGAAGATTGAATTCAACAGTATAACGTATATTATATACGTTAACACTCTATACAGTGTTTCCCTGGATGGTTAAATGGGTTGACCTTATAGTATTAGAAAGGTTTTGCTTTCAAAATAATTAATTTCTATCTAGGTAACTTTCATTTGTCGTTCAGAGTGAACCCAATATAAAAATCAAAAAGGGTTTTTTCAGAGGGTCTTGATAACCTCAACTGCACTTGAAAGATGGAGTTTGAGACTGTATTTGCTAAAGATCTCTAGCCTTTGAAGGTGCAATTCGTCTCCTTAAACACTGTTTGTATAAATAAGTAGAAAACATTTTACTCATAGGCGTGCGGGTGGGGAGGGTAGAAATTGCCTTTCCTAGTTGTATTAATTGAATTGAATGTTACAAATTAAGTCTCAAAAATCCGTCTTAGAAAGAGCGTAGCAATTTAACGGACTTTTATCTCGAGGCATGCTTTTATCAACTTTTCTTAATATTTTGAACACTTTTTTTCATTCTTACTTTGTCCATTTTGGTCCATTATACCTATAGCTCAGACCATTTGGTGAAACACTATATGGAGTAATTATGTGACCAATACTAATTGATAAGTAAACGGCCTATAATATTTCAACAGAATGGATGGCAAAGAAGAATTTATACGAGACTTGCTATTAAACTAGGAGCTACAAGAATCAATTAGTGACTTCGAAGGCAAGTTTAACATTGGTTTTAATTTTAATAACAATATTCGAAAGCTCTCATCTGTTGAAAAATTTTCAACAAAATGGTTTATATACTTTATTTGCGCGTTTCATTGTTCTCAGAATAGATGATTGCTTTTTGAATTCATACCCAAGCGTTATTCATTCTATTTTTCATAGTACTTTAAATCTGAAAAATTTAATTTGGTGGATACACACAATTTTCAACAAAATAGTTTATATCCTTTATTTGCTCTTTTCATTGTTCTTAAAATAGATGATTGCCTTTTGAATTCATACCCAAGTGTTATTCATTTTATTTTTTTTTTTTTAGTAAATCAAATTAAAAAAATTTAATTTGGTGGATACTTTAACTGTTATAATAACGTTTTTTTTTTTCGGAGCCGTTTAATAATTATATTTCATTTTTGTGGGTTTCTGATTTTTTTTTAGAATAAAAAGAAACTAGTTTTTTTTTAAAAAGACAGGAAAGAAAACTGTCGAAACGTTAAAAGAAAAAAACAAGTTTCTTTTTATTCTAAAAAAAGAGTCAGAAACCCACAAAAATAAAAATGTAACTGTTATATTTTTAATTTTTTTAGACAAACAAATTAACATTGAAGTCTTGGAAGAATTGACTGTAACCGACATAAACAATCTAATCCCAGTTGAAAAATTTAGGCTGAGGATTAAATTTAGAAAAAATTTGTTTCGTTGGAAGCAAGATCGAGTATGTATTAAAGTTTCTAATTATTTTAGAAGATATACTTACTCTCTGTCACATTTTTCTAGGGTCTCACCACCCTAACCTTGTGAGTTTTATTTTCTACACTGTAAAAAATATTTGCATATTTTCTGTAAAATGACAGTTTAAACTAATGTAAATTCACGCAGTTTCATGCAATTTTATTATTATCGTCAACTAATATCACATATGCTCCAACTAACATTTCTAGTATTAAGGAAAATTTATATGTCAAATTGAAATTTTTCATAAACTCATGAATGAATGAAAATGTTATTTTATTAAATTTATCCAGATCCCCTCTCTCTCTAATAGGTAAGATCGCCTACAAGAAGTATACTAACTACTAAAACTCTTTGTGAAATCAACTACTGTTAATTAGTAGTGCCACTTCGGGAACTAGTAAAATTACATAATAACAGTGTGCAATTGTTTCAATATTTTTATATAATTCAACTTTCAAAAGTAGTTCAAATAACTAGTAAAAGTCAATATTTTTATGTAATTCAAGCTTCAAAATTAGTTAAAATAACTAGTAAAAGTCGATTCTATAGCTATTCAATATAATGCAATTATCTAGCTGAAATGGCTAATTTACTTTAAAAAAATGTATTAAATTTACCAAATCCATTAGTTGAATTCAACATCCTACGAGTAAATCTTGACCACCCTTGTTATCTACATTAACCAATGACTTTAGTTGTTTTACCTAACACGTTTAATATATATTTACTAAGTTTTTAGTCAACAAGACTAGATTTTTAACGGATTATTTTTACTAATCTGAATTAGTATCTTTGACTAAAACCGCTAGTTAACTGAGTTTTTACTAATAATTTTAGTTACCACACCTAATTTTTAATTAAATAACCTAACATTTTTCTCTCTGGGCAACATCTCTATCAATAGGAGCCACATTAACAAATGAAAAGTGAAAAATAGGGTAATAACTGATTTTGCAAATGATTCCAGCCAGTATATACATATGGAAACAACTTTTAAAAATTTCCTAGAATTGCCTAACGTTTTTGATTCTATAATGTCATACATAAACAATTTGGAACAATCAAATCACACTATATCAAATATAATGCAAGGTTCTATATGGAAAAACATTTCAAATAAACATAAACATAAAAATCTTCTACCGATTATAATATACAGGGTGAGTTTTTTTATGCTTAGTACAGGGATCTCAATAACTATTGCAGATAGAAAAACTGTTTTTTGCGATTTCTTTTATTCGCTCTAGTTTTTTATCATTAGTTTTATCAAAAAACTTCAAAGGAAAAAGTTGTAGCTATTTTCACTTGTAATCAAATGATAATATTGGAACATAGATGTCACTTGTCATTTTCGAGACATACTATAAACTTATGTTTTTTTAAAATGAAAACCATAATTGACTGTGGGCTCATAAAAACGGTTATTTTTTTTTCTCTTCACAACGATTCATGATGTGTAAAACTTATTTCCATAAATACAAGAGTTACGAACATTTTGCTGAAAATAAATGAATAAAAAGTTTCAAAAATCGAAATAGCCTTGATTTTTGACACCTAATTTATTGTTTTGGACGCTCTAATCTATCATCTAGGAAAAATGAAAGAATGTTTGTGAACAGAACATAGTTTTGCGAATAATTTTGTTTTATATCCTGATCTAACCGTTAAATTTTGGCCGCGAACTTCACGTCCCGAAAGCTATTTACCGAACCCGATGACGACCTCACTGAAGAAGATACCGACCGTAATGTACAAGACCGCACCAGCCGACTGGGACAGTTGAAAGACATTTTCAATTTAGTGCGAGTAAACTTATCCTGCAGTTTCGCGTCCCAAAGTAAACACTATAACCTACGACGCCGGGAATGGCGCTGAAACCCAGGAGATTTGGTGATGCGCCGTGAACACCCCCTGTATGCCGCGATTAAGGCCTTTGCCGCGAAGTTAGCACCTAAATACTCCGGTCCGTATTCAGTTGTAAAAGTGATATCACCAGTGATCTACAACCTTAAGGACGCGTCCGGGAAAATCTTTCATCGCATACATATCAAAGATTTGAAACCTGCTCATGTTTCAGATGCCGAAGCAAAGACTTAAAATTATACATCCGCCGAATACTTACAACCCCGGAGTAGATAAACAACAAAAAATCCTGGAGGAGGAAGCTATCCAGGAGAAAGTCCGGGCCCTGGCAGTGAAGTTATCCAAACCACGCCAACGTATCCCAAAACCACCCCACCCGACCCGGCCATCACCGTCCACCTTACTTACCACCGTCATGTCCGAACCAAAAAAGAAGGAGACCGCTGCTCCCACACCGGTCCAAAAACATATTCCGCCGAAAAATACCGTTCCTTCACCCAAACCACCCAAAATGCTCAAGCTTTCAGCCTCTGCGAAGCCGACCCCGACCGCCCGGAAACGTCCTGGGCCAAAAACACTCACCGTCCGCCACCGTTTCAAAAGCTCTAACCGTGATTGCACCTCCCGAAGTCAACACCACCTCCGATTGCTTTGTACCAACGCCTTCTCCTTCTCCCCTCCTTGGCCCTCCATGCACTCCATCTCCAACTCCACGTTCCCGTTCTCCTAGCCGATCGCCCGCACCCCCTCTCGACAACCCATTACAAACACGCACCGAGGAACCGAACCAAAAATATACCGACCGACTCGGGAGGAAATGGTGGGAATAGCAGAAGCCCTCTTAAATCTTAAGCCCGGAGGGAGGCCCGGACCGGAATTGCATCAGAAATTGTTCCGTTTGTGAAAACCGAGACCTTTCCAGCAAAGAATTCGGTTCAACGCCGTCGACGGACGTACAATCCGTACCGACTTCCCGAAAAGTAGTTTCAAAATTAAGGTAAGGGGAAATCACTGTTTAATTACAAATTTTGTTGTCTGAGGTAGAGAATGAACACCGACGCCGACACAATAAGCTTGACCGGCTCTTTTGACGACTGGGCCATCATGGACGGTCTGATTGACAACAACCGCCCCGAGGTCGTCAGCGTCACGGGACTCCGGATCGTCCGGAACCGGAACAGGCAATATCTGCTCCCCCGGCTGAACACCCAACCGAGTCAGTATCCTCGACTGCTCCGGCCGCCTATGCCTCTCACTTGTCGACCTATCGAGAATCTCCGGAAAATCAATATCCGAAAGAAATCACGTACGTGACCCCGCTAACTTACCACGAAATTCGAGTGCTTCCACCTATCCGCACCGGCACCCCACCGCCTTCCCACATCGAAAGAACACAGTCTATTAGGAAGGATCACCGGATTTACTTGACGCTCTCCAGGGACATGGTTGGAGATGTGGTACAATGGGACACCGCCGGAATAGATGCCGGAGAACAGATCAGATCCTGTTTTGTTCCCGCTGCGGATTGGTGGGAACCATGTCAAGAGATTGCCTGTGGCGGGGTTATGGCAGCACCGACCGCCAGGTGCGACAAGCCGAGGTCGGACGACCTTCGAGGCTGCCACGCCGAAACCCCTTCCCGACAACAGCACGGCCCGGATAGAGAAACTGAAATGGTTGATGTGAGGAGAGTGAGAAGAACACAAAGAAAACTAATGAAAAGAACTTTTTCACGATTATTTGAAAAGAAAAACTATTAGTGAACAAACCATAAAAATTAATTGAGATTTTCCGACTTAGGGCAGATTGTTTTCTTTATTCTAATTTTACTCTGGAATAATACCGCCCAAAAGCTCGTTCCGACCGAAACCGATATTTAAAGTTCAATTTTTGCAAAGTAAAGTTTTGATAACATTTTTCGTACCTTTTTCCCCAGCCACTGGCGAAAAAATGCAAGCCGCTGTGAATAAAGGTTTCTGTGAACTAAAATAACATTCTATTCTACCTTACACTATTGGCGAAAGTTTTCCGTGTAAGGTTAGACTAACATTTTCCTCGCCCTGCTTCTGGCCACTGGCGTTAAATTCAAGCCGCTGGAAAAAGGATTTCCGCGATCTAAAAAGTAACATCCATTCCTCCACCCTATGCCAATGGCGAAGTTTGCCGTGTAGAGTGAAACTAACGTTTTCCACACCTTTTCTGGCTATTGACAAAAAAACGTTAGCCGCTGCGAAAAGTTTCCGCGAACTGTTTTGAATGAAAATACAAAAGTGGAAAAATCATTTGGTAAATTTAGATATTTACAAAAACTGAAAATTGAACTTTGAGAAAGTGGTATCAAAAGCCACAGATCTGTCTAGAAGTGTTCTGGCAACTCCCGACCGTTTTGTTGCAAGACACGCAGAGCCAAGAAACCGTCAAAAGTGCACATCCGGGCAACCTCAATTCCGTAGACCATCGAAACCGTCCGACGCCTCGAGGCTTTGCCAGTGCACACCGATCAGAGCAACCCTAAACAGCCTAAAATTACCCTATATTGCCATATAAGCCGCATTTTCTTTACAAGATAAAGGAAAATCCGAATTTAATAGAAAAGTGTATCCATACAACCGAAGTAGTAAATAGTAGCATTTTCCGGATTTTCTGACCGTTGCAACAAGAAGAGAGTTTCTGAAAGGAGTTTCCCGAGAAAATTCCGAAATAGATAATATAAAGATTGAGAGAGAATGACTGAGACTGATTTGGACTATTGTTGAAAAGTTGTTACACTTGCGTTCATTTGATAAGTTGCATTTACGAAGGGACAATCACTTGTTTGAAATTAGTAATAGCATAAAAGGCTTCTCACATTAAAGTTTCGCATTTGCTCCTGTACCGATTCCGAATAATTACTTTTGCACTCCGATCCAACCACCTTCGAAAATAATCACTGTAACCGAACCGTCATCTCGCATAACCGCACTCATTCCGTAACGTCGCTACTCGTATCCGAAAACACCGATTACTAATACTGGTTCATTGCATAAAATCATTGTGTAGGTTTGGGCATAACTAAGTGATATGTGGCTAATCGAAACCTGTAAATACCTGTAAATAACCTTGTAATTGTTTTGTTTGAATATCACCTCCAATAGCGAAGCACTCTAATAAGCATTGTGAAAAGTACAGTGAAGATTAAGATTGATCACCAGTGGAAAAGTTAAAAGGTAAACTCTTTCTCCGTTAAGCTATCCAGGTAAGGTTTTACTTGTCTCCTTTTAAAGGACAACGCTGGCGCCCGAGGCACCGAAGAAAAACCAGGAGACATATTGCGAACACGAACGAAATGAAAGTCGTTGCATTATGTATATTTTCAGACATCCATTGATTCCAAACCTATACGATTCACATGTGGCTGGGGCTGTGTTAAAAAACACCAAACTGATTTGAAAGTAGAACAGGTTCCAGCAACATCACCCGATACAGCAAGTATTATTTTGTTGAAATGGGATTCATGGTCACCAGCTTTATTGAAAGAGCCTCTGAGTGCACCACTGAGAGGTGCACAGGATCATATACACTTTAACGAAAAAAATTTGCAGGACGAACAGACTGAGGAACAAACTGCAAAAAATATTCAGCCGAAGAAAGTGGGGAAAAAAAGAGAATTGAAAAGCAAGTACGAAGATTTAGCCCAGTTAAAAATATGCCTTGCTACCGTGCAAATGGAAATAGATGCAGAAAATCGGCCCATTGAACTACATAAACTTGAGCTAGGGCACCTAAAAACTTTACAAGAAAAGGAAAATTAAAAAAGGAAACTACAACAAGAGGAAATGTGGTTGAAAAATGAAGTTTTAAGATTGCAAATTAAAAAATTAAATGCTGAGTAACAAAATGGATTGTTGATGAATTTATGCGTTTCTTTTCAACACCTACTTATCTACTAATTAAAATATAAATGTTTAGAACAGTTTTTGTATTTCATATTAATGTCATTGTGAATTGAAACAATATTGCAATATTAATTTGCAAAATATTCATGGAGTAATTCCCTTCGCAATTCGTCATTTCCCATTATATTTGTAACATTTTCGATGTCTTCTTCGACTACATCGACACCTTCGATATTATCCTGTTCTGAAATATCAATTTTGTTTGTTATAGCGATGTTGTGTAAAATACAACTAACAACAATTGCTTGAGCAAGTCCTATTTTATTACGAATGCCCGAACTCTTTTTCAAGACACCAAACCATCGTTCAGGAACATTACGGGTTCTTATTTGCGACTCATAATAAAGTTGTTCAGCTATAGTTATGGTATTATTTAAAGGTGTTAGTAGGTACTTTCTTAAAGGATAACCATTATCTCCCAATAAGATTGCGTCCTCCATAACGCTTGTCTCAAACTTTCCTCTAACATTTCAATTGTTGAAAATATGCCTGTCGTTCAAAAAAAAAAAAGGTTTTTGGCTCGACATTCGCAAAAAGCCAGAGGATGGATTCTGAGCGTGCAATGAAGCTAAACAAATAATAAAGATAACAAAACCAACTTTGATACAATATTTCACAAATCAATACCAATTACCCAAATTGATACCCATGAACCCGAGATATTACTCACAAATAAAACTACATGAAACAGGTTTTCCAATAAGACCAGTTGTTTCATATACATAAACTACGATTAACCAAATAGCCAAATTAATTAGCCAAAAACTACCAAACCAAAATACACAATAAAAAAAATTCACACATTTTAGCACAAAAATTGAAAGAAATATATATAATATATCAATACAGACACAACATTTATATCATTAGATAAAAAGAATCTCTTTACCAACGTACCAATAGATGAAACACTAAAAATTACAGAAACACTAATTAATAGCACAGATCTTGAAAATAATCACAAAGACAACATCAAAAATATACTACAACATATCACTAAATCCAACTTCTTCAGTTTCAACGATAAATTCTATAAAATGAAAGGACTTCCTATGGGCAACCCAATATCACCACTTCTAGCTGACTATAACTTAGAAAATAAAATTTTTGAAAAGATGACACCGTTTACCGAACATATCAAGCATTAAAACCGTTATGTAGATGACATTTTGATAGTCTGGCAGGGAGACAAAAACAAAATACAACAATTTTCAATAGAAGTTAACAAGTTACATGAGAATATTACATTTACACTCGAAACTGAACAAGATGATTCCATGAACTTTCTAGACATTAATATTAAAAAGAACTATAACAATAACAAATTAGAATTTCGAATATATAGAAAACCAACAAGTACAGAAATTGTCATACCAAAAGATTCATTTCACTGGGAAACACATAAATTAGCATCTTTCAACTCATTAATACACCGTCTAATGAACATACCAATAACAGATACAGAATTTAACAAGGAAAAAGACATTATTAAATAGATATCATACAAAAATGGTTTTAACCCAAACATGATTAACAAAATGATAAAAAGAAAAAGCAATAGAAACAATAGACCTGATAATGACCAAGATAAAACAATAACATTCAAATCAATATCATATACAGACGTCAATATTAATAAATTGAAGAACATTTTCAGCAAATACAACATAACCCTGACATTCAAATTACAAAATACAGTAAAGAATCTAATTACAAATGCAAAAGACCCAATACATTTTAAGAAAAAGAGCGGAGTATAAAAACTGCATTGTTTGGACTCCGATGCAATATACATCGGAGAAACGGGTAGGAGTTTAGAAAAGAGAGAGAGGGAAAATGTGAGGGATAGGATAATGTCAGAATTCGGTAAACATTTACAAGATAGGGGACATAGAATAAACTATGACAGAACACAACTTATACATCAACAAAATAAATCATTAACACTCAAAATACTCGAAGCATATGAAATAGATAAATCAAAAAGGAATAACAATGAACTATGTTTAAATAAAAATTCAGACTTGTATATTTCAAACCCATATTTAAATCGCTAAGAACACGCGCTCCTGTTACCAACATAACAACAGACATAACCAACACACGCAACACACAAAGTAACTAACTCACGTCATCACGCAGCCGAAAAAATAATCCAACATCATCTATAAAAATATTATTTGATATTTCCGAAAGACTACAGTAAGTCAATATATAAAATTAAAATTGAAATAAATGTATTTTGTAAAGATAGTCAACATAACCTTAAAATTTGTAAAACAGCGTGCTGTAATGAATAAACGCATGTATTCTTTTGTACTTCAGAGGTCTGAAGATGGCTTTATAGCTGAAATCGATCACCTTATAAGTAAATAAAAGGATAAGGAAGTACCAAGAATTTTATTTATAAACAAATTTATTGTGCGCTATTACTTCACAAAATTGAGAGAAGCTTTAGATTACGAGAGGTATGTCGTAACTTCATAGCAAAGATCAACCAATCAGAACTTTGCTACGCCAGTCGCGCTTGCGTCCGTGCCTCTGTGTGTAGAATGTGAGGTTAGTTCAACTGAGCTGTGACAGCTGTTTTACTTCGGCGTTTGTTATTGTTTGTTAGTGATGTTCTGTGACCACGTGTTTTTTTTTTAATGGATTAACCACCGGCGAAACAGGGGACATACATAACTATTGAACAAAAAAACTTACTTGTCGAATATATGAAAAGTAACAGTCAATTATGCAGTGTCAAATTCACGTTTAACGAGGTCCAAACCAAGTGGCAACAACTAGCTGAAATGCTGAACAGTGTTCCAGGTGCCAGGAAGCCCTGGAGTAAATGGAGAAAAGTAAGTATTTGACTGCTCAACAACAATTTGGTATTAAAATTAGTATTTGTTACAGATATGGCAAGACATGAGGTCAAATGTCAAGTCTAAAATGGCCAAAGAAAAAAAAACACTCGGGAACAACTGGTGGTGGCCCTCCATCCGAAACAATCGCGTCAATAGAGTCTGAAATTGTCCAAATTATGGGGGAATCTACGATATTTGGTATATCTAATATTCCCGTCCCTTAAACAAAGTACAAATACATCCCATTTTCTAAATTGAATTGAATAAGATTGTAAATGTTGTTTACATTAGATGTATTGCACTGTAACGCAATTTGACTTAGTTGGCCATGGAAAATGGAAATTTTTCTGATCTGTCAAAATAACATCATATCTTTTGAATTGAGACTTTATTTTGACAGATTGATTGCAGTTATGATTTTGTTCCATAGCCAACAAAGTCCAAGTTTCTATTTGCATATTTATAAAATAAAAATCTTAATTTCTCTGGAACGTCTAAGTGTAAAATTATGAGTTATACCTCGTTGAGAAGCTGAAAATAAGGGCTAAATAAAAATGTAATGAAACCTGTTACGTGCTCTTTGAAAAAAAGAATTATGATGGTACTTTTTGGTTATGTGAATTCTTGGGATATTCGAAGCATGTTTTTAATCAATTATTTTTGTGTAAATATTGTTCGGCCATGTCACACACCGTAACAGTGGAAATCCCGAAAAATTAGGTCTATATAATGCAAACTCAGAACTAATTAGCTTCCAAGAGCATTATTTCGTCTTAGGCATAGACTCATGAGTAGACCGCCGGTTTCCAGGACACCCAACTGCCCGATACATGACGAACCGAACGTTATATTTATGTTACTCCTTAGATGCAAGTGAATTGCGAGAGGTATCGGAAATTATTAGGGTATGTTTTTGCTATTGCATATGTTTCTGTAAAGCTGTTTGAATTTTTTTTTTAATTTGGATTTATGTGTTATGGGCCCCTTAGACTATCAATAATATTGACAATACTTGACGTGAACTTGTATTGACAAAACTATTGATCGTGTGAGATGAAAATATTGATGTAGGGGATACTTGATTCCCGCTCCAAATTGGCGCCAGTAGGGAATTTTTTGCTGTTGTGTTGGCATCATTGGGTAGCGGCTATGATGTTTACCAAGCCATGGTACTTGCTTTTACGTGGAGTTATTTCTATAGATATAACGATTGTTTTCAAATTTATCAACGTCTCAACTATTTTCAACGCTTGCATGGTAAGTCACAACTATTTTAACGCTTGTACTCCATGATTTTAGCGTTGGTTTAGATAAAATATGTGCACATTTAGCTACATAAAGGTGAAAAATGATTTATGAAAATGTTTTTATTTGGTGCTATTTTTTGCAATTTAATAAAAAAATGACCGAGTTGGGATAGCTGATCCCTTTAGGCAAGGGGTTGCTTGATTCCAGGAACAAGTATCCCTCTGTATATTTCTTTTGTCCATCTTTCGCGTTTATGAATTGCGTCTATTTGCGCTTATTTGTTTAGATGCCGCGGAAGTATCAACACAAGAAAGGGCGTACGAAGAGAGTTCCATACGACGCACAAGTACTGGTAAATGCAATCAACGAGGTGAAAAATGGAGGAAACTTCAAAGGCACTGCAAAGAAGTTTCGCATAGACGTGATGACTTTAAAACGGATGTGCCGAAACAATGTAACTGTTCAGCCGGGTTTTAAGAAGTGCTAAGTTTTACCAACTGAGCAATTTTTAGTCGACATGTCTTGTTACGGTTTGAAATCGGCGCACTACAATCTAGAGTTTTGCGTGCGTCGGTTGTACGCGTTTATTTGTCCGAGCTCTACCTTGTGGCGCTCTGAGCTGTGTGCCAGAGAGAGCTGTCAGTTTTTTTTAGAGGAGTGAGGTTATAAAAGGCGGTGAGGAGTTTTTACAAAGGCTTTTTTGACCTGTGCCGATACTATTAGCACGTTCTGCGGTCAGAAGATTTTTCGAGAAGTTCTCGAATCGTTTTGCGGTGGAGTTGTAGAAGGAATTAATTATCTGTGGTGATTCTTGCTGTTTTGGTTGGCGCTTGGCTCACTTTGCTTGAATCGTGAGTGGCGAATTAATTATTCGAAGAAGAGAGCGCCTTGCTGTCTCCGCTTACCTGCGAAGTTTCTTTGGCATAGGAGCTGTCTTGCTACTCTCGTGAGTTTCCTGTATAATTGTAATAATACTTTTATATTTGAGAATTTGATACAATAATACGCATTATAAGCAATGACGTTAGTAGTTTGAGGTAGGTTATTGTCGCTATATCGAAACAAAACAGACCGTCATTTTTATCGTCCTTAAGCGCGTGGTACATAAAGGCGAAGTTCGTAGGAGCGAACTATTTGTTTGTTTTTCTGAGTTTTGGCTTAATTGAGAAATATTTGAAGGTAGGTATTAAACTCTTCAATACATAATAAGTTAAATTACGGTAAAAATTCGGGGGATTTTTATACAGTAATTATATATTTTCGCCCTTAACCTAACATTTATTTTCAGCAATCATAATGGTAATGTGTTGGG
>JAUIMX010000254.1:0-13423 GCA_033557805.1 Phaenonotum sp. SLE1380
CGGTTCACGATCAGGTTCGGTTGCAGCTATATCTCGTGCATAATAAGTTGCATAACTTTGTAAAGCAAATTCCCACTTACTTTAATGCAATGAATCAACATTTTAATTAATTATTGTAGCATTATTTCTGTAAAATCCGCAAAAATTTTTACATAAAAAAATTTTTCGACACTGTCTCTAAGCGTTTCTGGAAAAATTGGGTCAAAATGCGTGGTATGGTAATCTTTACCTCACCCGAAACGGGCAGTGTGGTATCGGTAACGCGATGTTCGACGGGAACGACAACTCGACAGCCGTTTCTATCTAGTGTGGTTGACCCCTGAGCGCTCACCTCCACTGAACGTGACCAATATCACGGCATAATGGACCCGAATTTATTACTATTTCCGTATGGAACAAACGTCTTATTTAGAACATTTTACCTTCAGGATATTCATAAACTAAATGAAAAACCGTCAAATTAATACATTAATTTTTCCAAAATAATGCGTGTTTTCGATCTATGTTGACTCTATTATCAGTCAGCTCAACTCTAGCAATGTATCTGATGATGAAATTCAAAATACACAAATTATACCGACGTTTAACGAAAAAATCTTGAAATCAACAACTAAAATTGCTACAAACCTCCAATAATGATCTCCCTTTGAGTGATATTTTCTAAGGTGAGTACAAGGAGATAATGGTTAGTATTGCATTTACTGAAAGTTTTTTCGTGTAATAATTTTCCACCTTCTATATCCAAATCGTCATTTCGATACGATAATAGCACATAAATTTTCCTGGTGAATAAAATACAAAAATTTCAAGGAAAATTATTCGATTGCCAATTAGTCGTTTACCCATTGGGCGTCAAGTTTTTTGTAGGAGGTATTTTCAATTTTACCGAATTTTTTCCAAGTTCACCCACGATTTCACCAAGAAACCTGGGAATTTCGGGAGGTACAACTACTTTTTCTTTAGTAACAGCACTGCAGAATTCAACATTACAAGTCACAAACTCTGCTGTAGTAATATTTTGGTTCCAACCATCATCCTAGAAACAAACCAATAACATATCTTTGGTATTTTGAATATATTCATTGTAGTCTTACAGGACGAATAACCGTTCTTATGAAATCGAGACGATCAAAATTTTCATCATAATTGTACCTTTGGATCATTTCATCTTTGGTATTTTTCAGAGTGATTGTAAATCTTACTAATGGCCCATTAATTCGAGTTGGATGTTGCCATGACGCAATTAAAGTATTTTCTTCATCAAATTCGATTCGAGGGTTCAAAGGGTCTTCGGGCACTGGAAATCATATATTTCTGAATTGAATTATGAAATGAATTATCAAATTGAATTACCTTCATAAATCGTTTTAGCTCCAATCCATTCTGAAGGAGGTGAATACTCTTGAACCATTTTGTTTTTCACTTGGATCTATGAAACAATTATGTAGTAGTATCAAAAACATCCCCATGTACTCTTTGTCTCACATTAATGAGGTGCTTCAACGTCCATACGGCTCATTCCAATGTGCTATTGTTTTGAATGAGCTTAGAGAAAAGTCAAAATAAATCATGACGGGCGATATTCATATTCCCAAATTTTTACAGTATTGTAAAATGGAAGAATGAACAACTATTTCCTTGCAGGAAAAGTGCGATTCTTGCAGAATGAGAAATTGGGTAGGTATTTCCACTTGAAAATGGGAGATATTTTTAGTTTCAGCTTTGTGAATCAGACATGACATCCAAACATCAGCAGTTACATATGATTTGTTACCAAAATTTGAATCGGGCACATTCTCGAATTTCCTCAAACATGATTGAATATTCATTATTTCAACCCTCTTATCATGCGCATGGTTCAAAAAAGTGGAAATTTTTCATCAGCCTTAATAGCAGAAATAGGCCGACGTAAAATAAATAATAATAATAATATGTATATCATTAGACTAATCATCAAGAAAGGTCATGAAAGTGCCTGTTTCAAATTTTGGTGACAAATCATGTTACTGCTAATGTCTGATTTACATAGCTAAAACTGTAAAAATATTTTCCATTTTCAACTGGGAATGGTTCTTCATTCTTCCATTCCACAGTGCAGTAGCTCTGGATAGTTCAACGTTTGTTAATCCGACACGCACGATAATCCGACAGCGTCGCGGCTGCAATATCTCTCATTGTTCACTTAGATCGATGTTTTTAATGTTTTCTTAAAACTAAATAATTACAATTTTCACTATTCAAAATTAGTTTTTTTTTGTCAAGTTTATAAAGTAAAGGTTATCTACCATTTTTTAATGATACGTCTCAGTAATCCATAAATTTCTTTAATCCGACAAGGTCATGGTCCCATATATGTCGGATTATCGAGAGCCTACTGTACTGAACTCATACCAGTCGTTTTTAGTAAAAGTTTGAAAATACGAAAATCTCCCGTCATAATGTATTTATACTTTTCTCTAAGCCCATTCAATATAATAATACAGTAGAGCGTCAATAATTCGAATCAAACGGATTTTGGAAACATTCGACTTTTTGGAAGGAACAAATAGAAGACCTGTTGGAGGTCTATAGATGCATATGCAGATCAGCAATGATAAACTGAGTTGAAATTAACTAGACTGTGGCAAAGCTAAGATGCAAAGAAAGCCTTTCGGTCAGTTAGAACACACAAGAAAAAGATGTAGAATCCTTTAATGATGATTTTTTTCTAGAAATGATCAATGTTCGGCAATATATTCTGCCTTCTTCAGGATCTACAATATAAAACATAATTCTATATCGTTAAAAACATTAATAACTAAACTTTGAGAATCTAATTTGAATTTAAAAACTATTAACACTTTTCGCAAGAAAACAAAGTTGAAAAGTCGTTATTCCAAAAGTGAGGTCGTCAAGAACAATTAATATTGAAAAAATTAATAAAAAACGAGAAAACTTATAGCATCAAAAAGGCATGCCTGTAGCTCATTTTATGCGTGTGTATAACCGCCAGAACAAAAACAAAAGATGACACTCATAACCCCCCATGAACACAAACAATCGGTTTGGTAAACAAAAGCTACTTTAGTTTCCACGAAAAAAAAAACATTCAGAAGAGTCGAGATTCACACTGGCAATGGCAATGTTAATATTTATATACAGGGTGAGGCAAGAAACCGGCCCACCCCAATTAACTTCATTAATAAAATGCATTCATAAGAACGAAATTTTCTACACGTATATTATGCATAAAAAGGTATTTTTTAAAGGTATGAGCGCGGTAAAATAACTTCCGGTTCAACCAGAAACGGGCTATAATTTCCTTATTTCAAAATGCACATACGATATTTTTTCGCTTATTCCGATCCAAAATTTTATTTTGCGTACAGTGATACCAATTTCGACAACATTTATGATGAAAAATTTAAAATTTGAGAATTTTAAAATTTTTCGTTTTTCAATTTTTTAACCGATAATAATTGTTTTTTGCACTCGGAAGGAGTATGTGTGATACTTTTTCCTTTAATTCATGCCATAATAACGAAGAAATAATGGAAAATGTGAAATTAATTTAGTTTTTTATAGATAACTTCGTTATTTTGAATAGCACCTTGCTAGCGCACCATAACCAATTTAAATTAGATTTTTTTACGAACACAACGATACCCATTACATGATATTCTCTTAAGATACTTCACAGTAATTTTTAAAAATTTGCTATTGACCCAACAAGAGAATAAAGTACAGCTAGCCATAGATCGGCAATTCCCTTGACGCGGGTCTTCAATTGTCGATTGTCAACTATTAAAAGATTCTAGTTTAGCAGTGAAACTTCTGAATGCCGAGTTTTACAAGGAATTAAAAGGTGAATGTGAAAAAACGCTACATTAGCTGCTTCTACTGTGGGAAAGATATCCACAGAGAAATAGACACTTGTCTCGACATGTATCCAAGAATATGAAAACGAATCCGCGGAACTTATATATACCATTTAATTCGTTGTAGAAGTGGTTATTGAACGTTTTTCTGGAAAACTAGCATCTTTTAACAGTTTACAATCGACAATTGAAGACCCACGTCGAGGGAATTGCCGATCGATGGCTAGCTGTACCACAGATACCACCCTTATCTGTGGCTGTACTTAATTCTCTTATCGGATCGGCTACATAAAATTCGCGGATTATGCAGCAATTGATCTATTTTAATTAATAAATTCGTAACTACAGGTTTGTTTTTTATGAAAATTGGTACATAGAATTCGAGAGCATGAACCTTCATTTTGGTTTAATAATTTTCCCAAGAAATGTTTTAGGGGCCCTAAAAATCGCAAAAATGTACGAAAATTTTCCCAAATCGCTAATAACTTTTTTATTTGAAAGTTATCTATGAAAAACTAAATTAATTTCACATTTTCTATTATTTCCTTGTTATTATGGCATGGATCAAAAAAACTCCTTCTGAGTGCAAAGCACAATTATTATTGATGAAAAATTGAAAAACGAAAAACTTTAAAATTCCTAAATTCATAAATTTAGTCGAAATTGGTATCACTGTACGCAAAATGAAATCTTGAATCAGGAAAAGCGAATGAATATGGTAGGTGTCATAAGGAAATTATAACCCATTTCCGGTTGAACCGGAAGTTATTTTTAAAATATACTTTTTTATGCATAAAATACGTGTACAAAATTTTGTTCTTATGAATGCATTATTAAGGAATTAATTCGGGTGGGTCGGTTTCTTGCCTCACAATGTATATCCAAAAATACACTGTTCAAATGGAATTAATATTAAAATCGAACAGATGTTTATTTAGCGAAAATAACGTATAATCAAAATATCAAAGACATACTGTTCTAAGAACTCCAAAACAAAAGCGTTACGCTACTTGCACACACACCGATATTGGACGGCCGGTAATATATCGGTCGATATTTTATCGGTGAAGTGCGTGTGACAGCGTGTATTTAGTCACATACGCCACTACTTCCAATACTGCATTGGCCGGCATTTTATCGGCGATGAAAAGTCGGCCGTCCAATATCGGTGTGTGTGCAAGTAGCGTTAGGTCTCAGTTTCACGGAACCATTGCTTATCGCGCGCTTTTGTCGGGAACATTCCTTTTAATTTTTGTTGCTTTATAAAAATATTTCACACGTACAGGCAAAAATATTTTTTTCGCCAAAATAGAATTCGGATTATTGAACACTCGGCTTTTTGAGGTTCGAATTATTGAAGTTCTACTGTACATTAGAATGGGTCGTATGGGTGTTTAAGCATCTCATTTAATATGAAACAAAGAGTACCTCAAATCTGTATTGGTGATCTTTTCGAAGATTCGTGTAGTTGTAGCAGTAATAACTACTCCATATTTCACATTTCTGTGGAAAAATTGTTATATTTTGGAGTTCCTTGAATCTACGATTCAAATCGAGTCTACTTCTAATGAAAATTTTCTCTGGAATTCCATTTGGTGGTGTAGGGTGTGCCCACCTCAGTACTATTGATGAATGTGTTTTACTATACACTAAAATATCTATCACTTTATTTGGCGCTGAAAATATAGTGGTATTTTCTTCCATATCAACATTTTTACTACATATGCTCACCATCAGGTTCAGTTGGAAAGTTTATTCCCATTCTACGCAATAGATTTTTTGTATTAGGTCTGTACAGCTTGATACTTGCTCTGTATCTGGAGAATGGAACCAGATTCTCGGCAAAAATAAGGTGTTTCGAAACAGTGATCTTTGGATCTGATTGATTATTGCACCAAGGTTCCTGGCATTGCATTTTTACCTCATATTTTAACGGACCACCACTTTCAGAGCATGGCCTAATAATATCAATTTTTGCTTGTTTAGACCACGTAAATATTTCACCTATTGATATTTCGTTCTGTAGTAACTCAGCTGCAAAATTGCATAATTGGAGTCCAAATATTTTATAATATATCGGGTGACCCAAATAAAGCGCACACTATCTATATTTTCAAAAATGACCAAAATATTCGTAAACTAACTTTTGCAACTTCCAAAGTTCTCAGGGAGACATTTACCTGAAATATTGCCAGCTTGGACGTACTTCCGGTTCAACCCTGCACTATTCAATTTTTTCCAGTGAAATTTACACGGGTTCAGAAAAAAATTAAGCATGCCCAAACATTTATAATCTAGAGAAAAAGAAACTGACAGCTTATTTACAAGCTATTACCAATTGAAATAATTGAAGTTATTTTTTGAATGTCGCGATAGCCTTCTAGATATGAAATATTCTCTTCGTCGACTTTCACTTGTTCATAACTTAATTTTTTCAAATAGAACCATGATATGAATAGAACATGATATTTTATATCATCTTGTCAGTTCTCTACAATTTTAATTGAGTATACCCTATACCTAACTTGAACTGTTTTTAAGATAAAATGAAATATTTATTTTATATTGCATTCATCGGTAAAAATTTATTTTTCTTGTTATGAGCAATTATTCCATTTTTTTTTTCATGATGAACGTAGTGTAGCTTTACGAGCAATATTATAAACAAACTTAATTTTATTCCCAATAAGTGGGCAGTTTTATTTGACTTAGCGGATATACTATGGCTTTCACTGGAACAAAAAAATTGTCACCAAATTCATAACAATTAGTGCTTCTCTGATCAGCCAACTGTCTTTTCGTTGTATTAATAGTTTCTACGTTTGTGTTGATTTCCTGGTCATTGTTTGAGTTATAGCATAGACATAGACTTCTCTCTGGTTATAGCTTTTGTTTTCTTTTTGTTTATATTATCATAATGGATATGAGATTATCCAACTATGAAAAAGCTGGTATTTACTAAAAATGTATACACTCTAAAATAATTTCTACACAAGCGCGAGCTCCCTATTGAAGAAAGTTGATTGTTATAAATTTGTTGACAGATGCCTACTCGTCTTTTTCTAGTAACTCCAGTAAGAGCCACAGTAAATCCGCTGAATTATTTTTTTCTTTGATTAAATAGCTTCCTTTATCGAAAAATATAAATAAGCTCCCCCACGTTTTTCACGAAAAAGAAAAAAAAATTGGAATATGAATATTACTTATAACTGAAAAACACATTTTAGCAATGATTGTGTTATAAAATGGATATTTTGTGTTTTTATCGCAAAAACGGTTAAAGTTAGGTAATAACAATTGCTGGACTAATGACGTATAGAACAGAGTATTTGCCATCGTTAGGGCGATCACAAGGAATCCAAATATGTGCCACTCATATGATTTCCTCTATTCAGATGAGAAAGATGACGTCGCATCCGGTGAAACCGAAAAAACGTCCAAGTTGGAAATATTTCATTTAAATGTCTCCCTAGAAGCTCTAAAAGTTGCACAAGATAAATGTCAATTATTTTGCTCATTTGTTAAAATATAGATAATCGTCACTTTATTTGGTTCACCTGACATAGAAGTTATGAGATTCCAAAAGATAAGGGAATAGGACATTGTATACGACCATGGAAAATGAAAATATTCCCAGACTAGCCAATCACAGGTGTCGGGGATGTCTTTACCGACGAATTATAGATTCAATTTTTCTTCGATTGCTTTAACTTTAAAAAATACATCTTTGAAATTACACGTGCATCATTTTACAAATATCAAGATAGTTGTAACTCTTACATTACACTGACAAGAAATTATACAGTATTAGAATTCAAATTAGACCAGTTCTGCAGCTGCAACACGCTAACAACAATTCTTTCAATGCAAGAATTACACACTTTCAAAGATATGTACATAAAAATGGGAAAATACTAAAAAATTATATAAACCGTATGGCATTAATCATAAAATCACCGTTCTTATGTGAATATTACAGTGAACGCGGGAAAAATTACAAAGTGTAATTTTTCAAATACAATTTGTAAAAATCACAAATTTTTTCAAAGAATTTACTTAAAATTTGTAATTTTTACAAAATAAATGTACAATTTGGGAAATAACTATTTTTTTTTGTAAAAACTACAGTAATTTTGGAAAAAATTACAAAGCTTTTGTGTTTTTTCAATACATGATGGTCAAAATCACAAATATTTAGAAAGAAATTCCATAAAATGTGTAATATTTCCAAAATTTTCGACATCCACCTGCTTCGATTCAGGTCTGAATGAAAGTCTAAATTTGAAATTTCATTTAGTTTAATGTAAACCTAATATAGAGTTCCTCTCCCTACCGCAAATCTGACTAAAATCACTTGAAGAAGGGATAAGTTGTACCGAAAGCGCCAGTGTAAGTAAAGAAATTCACAAGGAGGTACGATTGTTCCAATAAAATATTACAAAATGAATGTAGTATGTGAAAAATTACCATTTTTTTTTGTAAAAAAAGAGCATTTATTATTTTGAGTTATTTGTAATTAAATAAAATATAATTGTCATGGATAAACAATTCAGAATCTACACCAAGTGACTTCGAGGTTAGTAGGTATATTATCAGATTATAAGACTGGCATTATTTTAAAAGTTTGTTGTTGTATTGTTGTTTCATTATATAGAGTGAGCTAAAATGATTGACCGACGTTCAAATTCCCCGCCAAGGGATAAAATTTTTATTGTAGGCATTACTGTTGATCAAATTTCACCCACAGGCGTCCCGAAATAGCTGTCATTCTAAATAGGTTAGGTCGAAATATAAGATGAATTTTAATTAATTAATTAGTGTCCTTTTGGGCTCAAAAATCCAATTAGATAGCTATCTATCGATTATCCATTACTTTTGTTGCTAAATGAGAAGGTATTTATGCAATATACTTGTGTTTCAAGAAAAAAACAAACTTACAAATGTTAGAACCGCTACTGACGTTTGGTTACAAACCGTGATTCTAACTTGATAGAGCAAAATCTCTAACTTTTTCAAGCGGGAAATTCAAACGTTGGTCAATCATTTTGGCTCACTCTGTATTTAATTCCACGGCTTTTTTTATTATAGGCTATGAAACAAATGAAGCAGTAATTTATTGTATATATTTTTAAATATTCAACGTTAGTATCGACTGCAATATAATATTGGAAATGAAATTTTATAGAGATTTTAAAAACATAAAAATATACAGGGTGTTCCATTTACGAAAATATAACTTTGGATGGTATCTTCTAATGCTGAATATTCATCAAAAATCTGTCTACTCAATTCTACGTAAAAATTGAAGTATTTGGGATTTGGGATAGTTGGATATTTTATTAATAAGAACCTGTATAAGACGTTTCGAATCGTCTTTCTATGATTTCTCCTTCCCCTGCAGATGTTATTGCTGCCACTCCTACTTTATAGATCGAATAAGGCTTCAAGTTTACCAAAGTGTAAAACTTAAATCCAGTAAAGTTAACAGATTTCTGTTCATTTGTTTGCTGATGCTCACATTCAATATTACGCTCCAGCTAAAACAAATACATTATTTCAATGTTCTTGTTGAGGATATTATGAAATATAGTTTTGTAGAATTGTTATTATACTATTGATCTACTAAAGTGTAACTAATTTTATTTGACAGATAAAAAATTGATAAATGCATTGCCAAAAATCCGAAATGAATATCACGACTCGTTTGGCCGCAATTGAATAGTTTTTTTGTTGGACCCAGTATATTGTTAATACTCACATAATAATATATTTTATAGTTGATTATCTTCCCTCTTTTTTCTTGTGGTTCCTCCCAATCAATATTTATAGCTGTGTCTGTATTTGATGCCATTTTCAGATTTGTTATTTTATCTGGAACTAAAACAAAATCGGGTAACCAAAATCCGAATTGAAAATAATCTTGAAATCTGATATTTGTTACTTACTCCCGTCTTTGGTTTGAAAAGAAGTAGTAAATTCATAATTGTTTCGCTTAAAACGTATGGTATATACCCCATAGGGTACTAAATTTGTGTTATTATATTCATTTCCTTCAAAAGTAATTGATGTGTGATTCATTTCTATGGAATACAATGAGAGAAAACAGTTTTTTTCATTCAACTAGAATAAGAGACATTCATTGTTCAAATAAAATATATCTGTTCATCACCTTACTTCTGCTGTGAGGACAATAGATGTGTTAGTTAAATCCTTGATTTTTATATTACTTTCACGTATATCTGAAACAATAGTATATTACATTGCAGGATTCATGTCAACTAAATTATTTTACCTTCACATTTCGTCATTACTGTTATAGTTCTTGGATTTTCAGAATCGAATTTACCATCCTTAGTAATTAAAATAACCCGTATTTGGTAATCCGTAAAAAAATTCAAGTTTTGTATATATTTTTCCCCGAGATCTGTCCACTCATATTCATTTGTATCGTTTTCCCAAGATTGATCAATTTTTCTTTTATATTGAAATTTATATTTACTTGGTTCATTTGATCCATAGAATTCTCTATCCTGTAATTTGATCTTTATATACGAATTATCTACCTCCAGAATTTTAGGGTAGTTTCTCAGAACTGGATATATTCCTGAAAAACAATTACATATTAATATGTTTCATGTAGTTGGTTGTTTGTCAAAACTGGCAAAAGGATAATAGTATATTAATATAACGGGTGTGACGGCAGGTACGGTCGAGGCTAGCTACGGTTCACGCCTTAGCTAAATGATCGGCTGGGTATAAACATGGCATAAGTAAACAGGTATGCTCGATGTGCTGACAAAATAGAGTCGATTCTGCGCATGACGTCATCATGGTTAAAAAAAGTCAAATTTAATTCTGACAGGGAACCTAACCTAACTTTTTCCATGGTTTGACGTTTAATTCAGCATTCAGCAAACCAAACCGCATGCACCACGGTAAGTTTAACAATTTATTGGATGCGTCAAAAATAAAAGAGCTTCAAGCGATTTTCTTCTTCACCTTGACGGAATAAATTTCAATTTGTTCATTTCTCGTAAGCAAGGTCGTCCTAAAAAGAAAAGAAGGAACTCACTGCACATATAGCTGCTGATATTCGTGGAGCAAATATTCATACCATAGGTTGTACAAGTAATTTAGAACTCATACATTTAAAAATCTAGAAGCACATAAATTTGTTAGGCAAAGTTGAAGAAATGCCCGAAATACATATCAGAGTCCTGTGGCTTAGGTGATAGACAACGCACACAGCCTTTTTTCTAGTGTGGAAGTTTTTAAAGTTGCAGAATTTTCCCTCCATAACTTTATAGGACTTAGTCCATACTTAGTCCAATGGTAAATCCAATAAAATAAGCATGGCTTGTTAAAAGCGGAAGTCAAATCGACTTATTCAAATCAATTACTAAATATGATTTTGGTGGGAGGAATAATATGTCATAAATAGGATATAGAACTTGTCACTTGGAAAATATTACCCTGAATAATATCAACAAAATTGATGCAATATATTACCGCAGTATGGAATATGGAAGATATTCCTTTTTAAAATAAAATAATAATTTATATAATATTGCTTTCCATTCAGTTTTTTCTTTCATAGTTTTCTAACAAAGTTTAATTTGCGTTGCTTTTTATTTGTGGTGTGTTTAAAGCTTAATATCAAACTGTGAATTCCACAATGAAAAATTGAAATGAAACATTTTCACGTTGCTATATAGTGCCAATTAAATTTTGATTGATGTGAATTTGACTTTGTTTATTGCCAATTTGATTTTGATTGGTGCCAATTTGATTTTATTTATTGCCATTGTGATTTTGTTTGGTGCCAATTTGATTTGATTTATTGCTATTGTGATTTTGTTTCGTGTCAATTTGAACTTGAGAAGGTATAGTTTCTGCAATGAAACCCCCAACTACGACCGTACGGGCTTTTACTGAGAGGGGAAAATCCATCATGGACACTGCCTGTTGGTTTCAGTACCATTCAGTAGTGCCAGACTCCTACTGGCTAAAAACCCCACTGCCTCTTCTTAGAAACATCTGGAAACGTCATCGCTGACATACCATCAGATGTTCAGGCATTTCAATCTTTTCAGTTGCCTTTTGAAGTCGTCATAAACTTTCATCTCATTTGTTCCTTTCTTTAATATGTTTTCAATGATATTTTCAGCATATATATATAATTTTTGCTTCGAGCTGTATACTTTCTCACAATGATCAGTAATTGTTTTTCCTACGCGGTTAGTATATTGATCAAAAGAACCATGTCCTGCCAAAAACTGTGTCATGAAATAGTCTGCCTTTCGATGCTGACATTCCACCGATGATTCCATTCTCAGAGTCAGTCTTTTCGTCTACTGTGCAAGATCCAAGTTCAAATCCCACCTTTTCCGCCACTCCTACATTATCTCTATACCGTGTGTCCACGGATTGACTTCACTATACGTATAATGGTATACGGTATGCAGGGTGGTACACGATAGTGGATCAACCCTATAAAATTTTTATTTTTGGAGATTTTCAAATAATTTTCAATAGAGTTTATTACACAGCCTACTGATTTTAACCGCTTACTGATATGAAATAAGGTACTTCCGGTTTAACCGGAAATGCACCATAACCTCGGTATTTTGAATAGGAGTGTATACTTTTTTTGGGTTATTCCGATAGTACACTTCACTCCTGACACAGTGATACCACATATGACTATTTAAATGAGAAAAATTTCTTATATTTATTATTGAATTGCCATGTTATTGGCATCAATGTAAAAGGAAAAAATCAGCTTTCCAACGAACTTGGTAAACAATATGATTCCCATTTGAAAAAATTATGTTAAGTCCGAAAAACTTAAACGATACATAACAAATAATTCCTGTGAGCTCAATAAATAAGATATTACTATAAAAAATGTTTTGGGCAAGTTCTATCATCATTTTTAAGTGATATAAATGAAAATAAAACATTTTTGAGATCAAAAAAACTTTTTTCAAAAAAAATTTCATTTTAATAATAATAGTCATATGTGGTATCACTGTATCGGTGATGAAGTGTACTATGAGAATAACTCAAAAAAAAGTACATGCTCCTATTTAAAATAACGAAGCTATAGTCTATTTCCGGTTAAACCGGAAGTGCCTTATTTCATTTTAGTAAGCCGTTAAAATCAGTAGGCTGTGTAATATACTCTACAAAATTATTTGAAAATCTCTAAAAAATCTGAGTTTTATTCGGTGTACCACCCTGTATATCCTTCCACTTCGGATCACTATTCTCCTTCCCTATTTTTTAAAACAACCTCCTCTCTTTAACCATCAGGCCTAGTGGCATTAATCCAGCATTTACCTGCAACGCCGCACATAGGGGATTTGCACCTAAAATCCGGACAAAATTATTTTGTGTTCTGAAAACAGTGCAAATAACTCCACTGTAAATATAATTATGAAAAAGACAAAGATCTAAAATGAAACCACATTCTTGACAAAAAACTATTAGTCCGGTCAATTTAGCCATAAAAATGGGGTAACCTTGCATAAATTCCCAGAAAGCTGAAAATTTGCATGGACGTT
>JAUIMX010000255.1:0-13407 GCA_033557805.1 Phaenonotum sp. SLE1380
CTCGCGTTCGAGTATTGGGAAACAGTTGCGCTTATTGACCGCTAGGAGCGCTGATTGTCTACGAGCGCACGGCCTATAGGGAAGAGAACATATAACGAATGTTTTTAGATAGTACATGAAAAAATTATAATAATTTATTGAGACTTGCATATTCCAACTTCCTACCCTTCATGAATTATAACTTTTATGTGAAATTTTTGACAGATTAATCATTGTCACAGAAGACTTCACAGTTTTAGAATTATTGCGAAAAAACTAATTATTTCAATTATCTTTCATTTAATTCTGTTTGTCGTGACTGCAATGGTTGTAGAAAGATTGAAAAAACTCTGATTATTGAAATCGGGTCTGTTATATTCCAGAAGCAATAATCAACGAATGTTATTAACGAATATTAACGAATGTTATTCTAACAAGAAAAATGAACTGTAATTTAGTTCTCTCTGGTAGTCTGACGGTGGTTGTTCTCGCTCCAAGTTTTTGGTAAATTTCGAGTAATTTTGCGAGTGCGGTATTTTTATTTGTTTTGTTTTTGTAGTTGGGATCAGAGGAATTCCCCAACGACGGTAAAGTTTCGTATGTTGCAATAAAAGATTGCAAAATACTAGTTTCAATTTCATCGGGGCTCATTTCGATGTACATCATGAGCACATGAGAGCACGAGACCGAGTAATGATGCTGCAAACCCTACACCATCAGTATTAATGACAGTATCCCCTCCGTTTTTAGTAATGATGGCTGAAGATCAGAAAATCCGAATCCGCATCCATTACTGGTCGTCATTCCAAATTTTGCGTCCTTACACGATTATTATTTCTACGAAGTAATGTCATTATTAATGATCGCGTACGGTGCCGCTTTAAACTACAAATCAATAAACAATTTTTTCATAGTATACTTGATGTTTTGATACTACAACCTTTTAGAATTTATCTGTGTTGCACTAGACCGAAAAAAGTCGAAAAATTTGACCGGCAAAAATGGAAACGCAATAACCGTAAAGCGAATTAATGGAAAAGTTTCGGTGGAATAAGAAACCACTCATTTTAGTTATAAATGCAGCTTTTTCTGCAAACAGACCCAATAAAACCAACCAATACTTCCAGGTCTCGCAAATTTATGTGCCGATGAAATTTGCTGAGTTCTCTTTTTAAATTGATAGTGACGATAAATCGCGAACCCAGGATATTGCCGCACGAATTATCTCCCAACTTCCCAGACTCAAATCGGAGACAAAATAAAACCTAATATAATATTTATTTATTCTAATGGTATTCAGCTGTATCCGTTTCCGTAAATAATTTTCCATTTTGACTAAAAAATTCCATCATATTCAGAATCAATCGCCGTTTTTCTCGTGGGATTTTCGCTCTTTCTTGAATTTATATTTACAGCTAATTTTAGCAGTCCTAGAAGTTATATTTCCTCTTCTTATTTGCTATTCGCAATATTTAAAATTCTGTTTAAAAGTCTGTTTTCTACCTACTGAGTTTTGAACTATTTGCGACTAAACGTCCAAATTTTGTTGCATGCATGCCCGCGATAGTTTCTGTTATAACAGACCGTTGGAAATAGAGGGTGCCAATATTAGTCTCCTTGACAAAGTGCGTGGTAAAAAGGTAGACACTTGCGCTTGAGAGGTAGACAGTTAATTTAGAACAATTGCATAGAAAATGGCATATTTCTTCAGGTCCATTTCACCAAGAGATGATCCGTATTATTGTAAGAAGTATTTAGAAAATTATCTGAATATTTTCGGTGATAAAATGTTTTCAGTGAGATTAATAATAACTAATAAACAATTTTATTGGTTCAATCACAGCTAAAAAGTAGAATAATGATGTGAAATGTATGCTTATTTTTATAATATTTTTCGCAGTCAATTAGCAATGGTTCGTCAATATAGAATTTTCAAATTTACATTTCAAACAAAATTAGATAGTTGAAGACGTTATCATTACGTTTAGGTAAAAAGTAATAGACGAGTTCTTAAAAAATACATTACTAAACATTAACTGTTGAATATTTTTTCGTTAAATCAAGTTATGACATGTTAAGAAACATGTATTGTTGTGTGTTGAATTATAATTGAAACTTCTTCTTCCAACTTCTTAATTTATAATTGAAACTGTCAAATAGATATCCACATAGAAATATCTGTGACCAGTGCTGATTTTAAACATGTTATTATTCAACATGTTATTATTCAAAGTACTCACCTATTGTTGTTTTTACCTAAATGTGATAGCATGTTTAACGTTTTAATTTGTTTCAAATGTAGATATGGAAATTTTATATTGATACGTCATCGCTAATTCAAAAATAATTTTCATTTTATTTTTAAAAATATTTCCAGTGAATTTTCTTCTCTCTAATCAAAAATAATGTTGTATTTTTCAAGTTCCTGTTGAAAATGCCTGCAATAAACTTGAAAATCCTGTTCATTTCGCAGTGTGAAATAGAGTGATTCAGAATCACAACTCAAACGGAAGAATAATGTATAAAATTCGTGCAGAAACGTAATAACCAGAAACAATTGCAAACAAAAACGTCAAATTCAATTGGCGCGCAATTACAAGGGATGTTATTTCACCCCGATCCGAGGAAAAGTAATTAGAAAACTGGAGTTCCGTGTACAGCTAACATTACACCAAAATTTCATTACGCCTTTTTTAATTGAATTATTACAATTTGCAATTATCGATTGCGTTTCGTGTGAGAGGCAACATATCTGCGCTTTTGTAGCTTTAGCATGTCTAGAGAGGGAGCACCGAATATTTTATATTAGAGCCAGACATGCTAAACCTCGGCGCACTTCTCGAGGCAAAATCCCGAATAAGCTATAGTCGTAGGCTATGAAACAAGCCCTGGCAATAAAACAAATCTCCTTAAAGTTATATTCGGCTCAACACATGACGTTTTAAAGCTTGCTTTAAGAAAATTCTAATCTCGTTCTTTTAAATTTTGTTTAGGATTTTTACTCGCGCCTTGAAAGTTAAAAAAAATGAATATCGCGGACCTTGGTAATACCAAGGATTAGAGGATTTTCGAAAACTCACTTCAATAAATAAATTTTTCAGAAAACATATTCACTATCTTATATTGAATTATTTTGTAACAGTTTGTGTGAGAGAAAAAAATCACATGGTCCGCGTTTTAATCTGCATCCTATCTTCTAACTGATCAAGTAATTTAGCAAAGAATTATAGTTTGAAAAAATGACTTACAGCTGATCCACTGTCCTAAAATTAGGATCTAATTTATGAGGTCTACTTCTCGATAAAATCAACAGTTACTACTTATCTAATCAAAACATATCAGATTTGTCTATAACCTTATTTTTTTGTATGCATTCGTGAATATTGCTCAAAATTTTGGGAAATGATGAATTGAAGTGATAATAAAGGTCATGAAAACTAAATTACATACTGCAATGATAGAAAATTTCACTAGTTTTACCACTAGACCACTTTTATTAAAGGCTTCAAGTAGTATTAGTAATTTTACCTGCACAGGTAAATTATATTCCTAAATAAACTTCATTCGTATATTGCAATTATGTGAACTTGTTCAGGTATAAAATCATAGAGTTATACTGAATTTCATTCATTTTTTTTATTATATTTGTGGATATTATTGAAGAAATGGAAAAATCTTAGATTTAAATGATAATAAACATCAGGGAAACTCACTGATAAAAAAATTTACTGGTATCAATATAAGGGAAGTTTATAAAGGTTTCAAATCCTAATAATAATTCTACTTCTTTACATGAATTTAAAATACAAAAGGGGCAAATTATAGTCATAAATGAACTTCATTTTTATCTTTGCAAATATGTGCACTTATTCAGTTATAAAATTGTATAGTTATTGTAAATATAATGACAAAATTGCACATGAGTTGTGTAAATATATATATTAATATTACTTGAATAAAAAATACATTCAGTTTAATAATTGCACCATAATATGAAGCAACTCAATCAAAATCATACCACGCTTACCTTAGCAGCACTATTTTTTTTTGTAATTTTTTTTAATGGTGAACGTAAAAAACGATATCATGTAAATGTACTATATTCCTGGAATGTACCTATGTTATAGACGAAAATGTACAATGTACTCACATTTTGAAAGTAAAACTAGTTTCCTATGTCGTCAGATTAAAATATTGAATTATGAATTAGAATCACACAGTAATGTATTATATTTTTTTACATCGTGAAAATTGAGCTAGAAAATTCAAAACAAAATTTAGTGACTCCTTGTTTAAGCAATATCTAAAAATAAATAAATTCATATAAAATATGCGCATATCTGAGTAAACCATCAAATATTTGTAATTGAATTTTAGAAGCAGTATCTTGCGTAAAAAAATTCAAATTTTATTTAAAAAATGCGCACCTGCAGGCCGCGAGTGAAAAAATGTTATGAAAATGTTTCGTATAAAAGCGGCATGAGTTATTTTCTCGAGAGAAGACGACATTGTCAAGGCTTGTGAGCGAAATGTGCAAGCATCCCTTGTAAAACATTCGTTTTTATTATATTTTTATCTTCACTTCTTTCCAGCGCTTCTGTAGTGTCGCTGGTAATAATTCTCATTTTAAAATATGCGCCATGTTGTGCGTCAGATCCAGACTTAGATTTACTTCTTAACTTTTTTGAATACATTAAAATATTTAATACATAACTCGACCTCCGCAATAAATCATAAAGCAGCGCGAACTTTCTTACTTAATGATTGGATTTTTCCTTTTTTGGCGCTGTATTTTTTTTTAATTCTCTCTTCTTTTTTTTACAGGTGAGTCTACATTCCGCATCTGTGCGCGTAAACTACAATTGACAATTTAGTGGTGAGCTAGTGATTACTATCATGTTTTGTTAATTACGTATCTTGGTCTAAATAAAATTGTTCGTGTTTTAGAGATTGTATCATTTTGTTTATTTATTAGTTTTATTGATTCATAAATATACATCGGGAGTGACTTGATACTAATCTGCATGTTTCTAGAAGTTTTATTTTTGCATTAAAACAGGTTGCTAATGAACATATCGTAGATCCTTGCAAGCTAATTGTGGATGTGTACGGAACCAAAATTTCTAATGTAAGCATGGACCTGCATGTACAAAACAACAAAATCATCTAGAAAACTCTTAATTCAGTAACTAGGTCCATTTCACTTGCACTAAAGAAGGCGTGCTATTATTGAATTGGACTGTCATAAAATCTAATACAATAAAATCCAAGGTACTCATTGATCTCTGGTACTCTATCCATAGGAACTGATCTTGTCTTTGTGAAGTTAGTCCAGCTGATGAAAATGTAATAATGGAGGAAAATGACATAAAACTATCACAGTTTCACATATAAGAGAATTTATTCATGAACTTGTAATGTATAAAGAACGAATTTTCAATGGAAAAAATGAAAACATCAAAAATTTACAAGAATCAAGAGAATACTATACCATTGCTTTAATTCGCTTTTTCAACTTATCACCATTTCAGTAGAGCTCTCGGAGTATTGACTATTGACCAAAGTTTAATATTCCATTGTAGTAGAACCATATGGAATGATTTGGTTTGATTCTTCAAAGCGAGCAAGTAACTCATCAACAGTTCTTGCAATCTTTGCTACCTGGATGTCAAGTTAGAGAAGAAATTGAAAATTAATTTTTAATATGTTGATGTATTTAATCATCAGTATTTATTATTATATCAACAGACTGGAGCAGTAAATTTAGCTTTGTTTATATGACAATCGCTTTGAAAATTTTCTTATTTGGTTCTGATTACTTAGTTTTGATCATCACCAATGCACATTTCAAAGCTTGCTTCAATACTCAAGAGGATGGTAATTTTAAGACCAAGTTCTTTGCTTTTCAGCACATAGAAGTCTGTTTATTTCTGCCTTTGTGTAATTAAAGATTTTTTCTTCTGTCTATGTTTATCTCTTGCCTTTCTGTGATTCAAGGAATAGGACCATCAGAAATTGACAATAAGAGAAATGTTCATGGCATATCTTGCAAGTATAATTTTCGAACAGTGCTGTGGCAAGTTTATCTTGGGAAACGTTCATCCACTTACTTGACTTCTTCAGAAACAGCATTAGTCTGGAACATTAAATATTTAAAATTAATAATTCCCAAACTTATGCATTTGTTTCACTTTCAAGTTATTTTGAGTGTATATTGTTAAAACCAAAACGTTTCACATACTGTAGTAGATTTTTAAATGATACAAGAAATAAATTTATCTGGTGCATACATTCCTCTTAGGTTGATCCAATTTAATGGTGCGAGTATGTGAAAATAGTGTGAACACTTACTGTCTTCTATTCAGAACAGTTGGCTAGTTAGGATAGCTAGTGGTGCAAGTAACTTAGTAACTATACTTATCTAAACCAGGCTTGAGTTTTTAATGAATTGGGTAATGTGGGGAAATGTTCATTTTCCACTCAACTCTGGATTACTTGAATAAAATAGGCAACTCCATTCAGGACAATGGTAAATACGACTCTAGAATTCTTTGTAAACTCCTGACAAAAAAATCCACTCAAATAATTAATTAGTTTTCTGAAACCATGGTTAAGCTGAAGATAGTTATGTGTCATGCGACGATAACGTGTGGAGATTGAGCGGAATAATATCACGATTTTTCAGAATTCCCACAAATTTAGGCTAGTCTCCCGGTGTGGTAACAGCACGATGTGTTATCTACACCGGTAATTAACAACGTCGTGCCTTATTCCCAGATCTCACCATGCTGGCGGCCGCAAGACTGTTGAATGAAATCTACCATCGAGATTGTAACATCTCAATACTACTCGTGTGTGCAATTTTAAAGAGTACATCACTACTTGCTTTCGAAGGCGTCCCAACCAGCCAGATAAGGATGGACGTACTTCGCGTATGCTTTCCATGAGATCAACAACGTTTGTAAAACCAGTCGATCGTCGCTGACGATAAAACCTTAATATATTTACTCGTAGAGATACGCCATTAGGTAGCGACCTTTTCCGTCTCAAATAAAACTTTGTTCATCACTGCTCGGGAGTGTAATTAATGTTTTACATGATATCCGGAGCAAATTAAGATAAGGTATTTAACTACACGAGTTGAGACACTTTTCACTTGAATTTAGTTTAGATTTTCACCTAATTTAAGAAGAGGGCTTTCGTCCAGCTGACCTCATGACGCGACCACCTTGGTATTTCCTTAAATTGATGAAAATGTCCAGATTGGTATCATGCTAATGTGATCATGGCTTCTCATTAGAGATAAATGTAAATTGCTTGCTTTGCTAAACGGGCAAAAAACTGAGACGCGCTTCATTCAGGATGTCTTCAGAACATTTGAATACAATTGGAATTTACAAACGGTTCCTACCAGGGTAAGATGACAACTAAATTCCTCTAGGTTTATTGTAGAATATGGCGCTACTGGAATGCTTACTTTTGCTGTTTTACTTTATAGTAAAAAAAGATAGATTGCCGTTGGATGATAAGTATTTAAGACGGTTAACATAATAGAAAATTCAGAAAACTGTATTTGTATGGAGATTTGTTCCTTGAGTAACTTTCATATGGAAATAATTCCATTCAGAGAGTAGGGCAGTCAATCAGTGTGTACTAAACTTCGAGGATTTTACAATCTTAAAATGGAAACATAGTTGTTGTTCAAAGGTATTCACTTCAGGTTGTATCTTCTTCAGAAGTGATTAAAAAAAAGTGAATAATAGATTAATAAATAACAACATGATCAGTTGTTATTTATTTTATTATTCACCCATTTTCCATGAAGAAATCATTTCTGCAAAAGATAGTTGAAAATTATCGAAAACCTTTAAATTAATTGTTGTTATTTAAAAGCGAAAAGTCTGTAAGAAAACAACAAAAATATGATGAAGCTTTAGAAAAAAATGAGAAAAATATATTCCTATCTAATATTCCATTTTTTAAACTACTTTCCGTTCCAAATTGATAATTTTTCAACTGTCCTAATATTTGATTTTTTTCATATAACTTATGTCTTAAAACAGACATGTTGTTCTCTGACATCCAGTAGTAGTAAGAATGTACCTTGCGCATAAAATTTTGCTAACCATCAATGCGAGATTCAGTTTTTTTTTAACATAACTGCATAGATTAACTATGATAACTGATAACTATGATAACTGTTTTGATGTGAACTATAGAAACAAACTACGCGTGCCCGCTCTGTGCATCATCCTCGTGCATCGTAAGGTTCCTAACATAATTTCTTTATATAATCGTAACCATGACCGTTCAGTAGTTCTAATATTGAACAGTTTAGCCTAAGTAAATATCTATTTACAGTTCATCTTCAAGTGATGATTATCTATAGCAATTGATTTTTTATCTACTGCTTAGTTAACATACAACTTTATTTTGATTGTGATGCCGAGCTGACATGAGCATTGTTACAAACTAAATGTTATCAATTTGACAATTGTTGCAAACTAACATTAACAATTTTGAAAGCAGTGATATATTGCTACATCGTTCTTACATAAAAACAACAGTTTTCGTTTACTGGTAAAATAGAACACCAACAAATTGTTGAGTTTCCAAGAATGATGGATACCCTCGACAGAAACGTCCGATGTTTCCAAACTGCACCCATAACTTCTGACCGAGCAAAGATTGTATAACATGGCGATATCTTCATATAACAGTTGGACAGATCTCGTATTTCTTGTATCAGTACTAGGAAACACCCTGCTGTTAGCCTGAGCGGAGTTATATATGGCCGCTGAAACTTGTACCTTGTAGTAGTACCAGCTCTAGTATATCTATAACTTACCATCTCTGCCAGACATTTGTTTTATTCAAAATCTTATATTTTCCCAGATAAAATATGAAAGGTTAATAGAGCTGTGGCCGAGCCTGCCTCCGAGATCGAGCAAGGCCACTTGTCTTCCTTGTCACTCCTTCTCAAAGAATCTGTCAGGTAACATGGCCGCTAGTATTTCAATACTAGTTTACATAATTATCTCAAACTCACATCTCGCATTAAAAATAGTGGGAATAACAAAAATGCGAAATGAGTGTAACGAACTTTCTGGAATTGTGTGATTCATTAGTTCATAAAAAGTTATAGTCCATCACTAAAAATACCATAGTTCATAATCGGTATTAATTAATATTTGTGTTATGTTTTAGTCTGTTTTTCTACTTTCAGTTCGTCTATTCCAAAAGTTTATCATTTCCAACAGGTGTGAGGTGGCTTTTGAGGATCAACAGAAAATGAACAAAGCCATTGTATTTTTTAAGGCATCTAGGTAAAGAATAGTTCGGTTACTACTTCTTTTTTGTACTGTCTTCAGTACGTGTGGAAAAATTTGTAGCTATAAAGAAACTGTGAAACTGCTTTGTTATTGGCCTGGTTCTGCACCTGTTTGCACTGGACAAACTATACCTAGCGTTTGATCTATTTTCTCGTACGTTGTTGCATCTTTTTGGTTTGATTGTTAAACTCGACCTACCTGATTTCGGAATGCCCAAAAATAATTAAAAAATTTACATTTACAAGTAAATAAATACTTTCACGAGAATTGCAAACATTTATACCGCATTTGAATGATGCAAAGACGTCAACAAATGTAAGACACACCCTCATTTTAAAATCAAAAACTGTATTGCACTTTATTTCAAGAGAAAATTGTTCCAATATTTTAATAACGCTAATTTCAGATATTTTATCAACAAGTATGAAAATATTAGCAAAAAATTTTCAAATGCAAAATGTTACTAAGCAAGAAATAATTTTCTTCCTTTAAAATGAACAATTACATTAAATTTTGTTAATACAATGTTTTATTGTCATTTTGAACTATTTTTCATGAGCAAATATTCAAATAATTCTACCTATCCACTACGGCTACTTCTCTTCCATCTGTCAGTTGATGATGAAGGGATGAAGAATGATGGGAGGGATTTTTAACCATTATTCCATATGATATTAGACTGGAAAAAAGTTCTGTTAGATATTTCAAATAATTTTTAAACGCCAAAACGTGCTAGGAGAAAGATGCAACACTAAAAAATATTGACTCAAAAAAGTAAACTTGATGTGGTTTTCAAAATTCGGCTATTCTCGAAAATTGACAACGTGAAACCGTACCTACTTTTTGTTCAATTTACTGGAGAACAAACAAACTAGACTCCTTTAAACAACAAATTCAGGTCCTTTATTTGCTTTTATTTTTCCTTCTTGACAATAGAATTTTCAAGTATAACCCTCAAAGACACAGGGTTCTAATACATAGAGGGGTCGCATATTGCTCGCCACTGTTTTAGTAGAAGCTTAAAGTTACAACTTCCCTATTCTCATTTGCATACATTAATTTTCAACCTGACCTTTCAGTATTGTAACCCTTTTGCCCAGAATTGCTATTAATAACGTGCAACTACATATTTCATTTCACAACTTATCAGATTGTGTTAGTAAAAAAAAAGTCGCAAGAAAAAATTATTACAGCACAGGAAGCAATCCGTTAAGAAAAAACAAGGTTTTCACTTTTTGAGAATGTCCTGTGTCTATTCGACGCACCAATAAAAATACCTCGCTTCGTTTATTTTTAATTAACTTATCAACGGAAACAATGGAAATAGATCTTGTTGTATAGTGTAAAGCTTCGTTTCTGCCCAGATTCTAGAGCAACAACATCCATCATTTTCAGGGTCCAATTAAAAAAATTACTCCTGGTCTTGTGTTTCTGTTTGTTGCCCCCCCCCACACACCCGCACCCTTGGCAGTGGTAATTAATTTTTGCGCGTTGCTTCCAAAATTTATGCGCCCGTAGGAAATAATTTATTTCTAACCTAATTTATTAACTGCCGCAATAATTTGTTAGCACCATCTGCTTATTTTTAGTCCTTTTTTTTATGAAAAAGATGGGCAGCAACCCCTAAGGCGCAACGAAAATTCAATTAGAACCTGTAGGTAAGGCCATTTTCCCTCATGAGCTGGATCCCCTCGTCAATCTCTCGTTATTTCAACCGGACATGCTACACCGCCATTTTGTTAATATACTACACATCCGAAATAATAGAACCGCCCCCTTTGCACATATCTCACCACACAAAGAATTTAATCATGGTCCAGAAATTGGACCGTACATCTTCCCAGATCTATGTGCCCTGTGAAAACTTGATGGCCACATGGTAAATTTATTTTATTTCGCATTTTGTTAAACCAAACCTTCAGTATAATGAATAGATTCGTTACAATTGATTTTTCATATTTACACTATTTTTTTCTTGATAGTTGCATCTAGAATTTTTCTAATTGTTAGCATTTTAACTCTTTATTTATATTTTTACAAGTATCAACTTCTGACTCGTAGCCTGATGATGGTGAGGGGTGAGACTCGCTGAAACATGTAGTTATTCAATTGACTTGAGAATAAATTGATGTACAAGTGAATCACGATTCCTCAAAACCAAACGGCCAGAAACCTCTGCATCTTGAGCAAAAACTGAGCCAGTGGATATACAACGAGGTGCCTTCGTTTTTCTACAAAAGGACTTCAAATCTAGCAGTGGATGTCAACAATATAAAATTTTTAAATTTGTATTGATATTCATCGATGTAATTTTTTACTTTTATATTTGTATTTATGATTAATTATTTTTAATGTCCAATTTATTACTGTTTTAAATTCAAAATTATTTCTTTAAATAGATAGATAGATAGATATTTATTTCTTACGTCAAAGCAATTGAAATTGCGAAGATAAAAGAAAATATAAATATTATTACAGCGAACATCTAAATTTATATTCAAAACTGTATAAACTAGTCCATTTAGTATTTAAATTACACAAAAATACATATTAAAAGTTACATTGATGAATGAATAAAATACTAAAAACAAGTTGAAAACGTAGTCGTAGATATAAAATACTATAGTAGAGATAATATATGTACTTGATTTTTTATTGAATCTCATACCCAAAGAAAAAGAAATAACACCTAATCATAACTTTATATAATTTTAAAAATGCATTCCCTATATCAGGTACATTCTACCAAATGTTGGGTCAGTTTGAACCATTTTTGTGGAAGGGATATTGTCAATAAAATATACTGAATTACAATATAAAGTAATTGCATTTAATAAGCGCCGGGTTTTTAGAAATCCTTATAAATCAATTTTGGAGAGAGTGTTAATTTGCAAGACATCGTAATAAAATAAACTGTTTTCATTTGAAGAGAAAATATTGAACGAAAACTTAGGTACCAATGCTCAGTACTTGGAAAAAGAAGTTTTTTAAAAGCTTGTCTATGGTCCTTATTGGGCACTAAGCTCTAAGGTCCATAGACTGCATGATTTTAGGCATTTTATACCAGAAAAATTACATCTTTAGAAAGAAATGACTTTTAACTAAGATTAAGTACGTAGCTTTCGAATAATGAAACAGATTCATATAATACTGTTGTGGCCCTTATAGTTAGAGTATTAAGAAATGTATTTAAGTTGTTATAACTAATCTATTTCCTTCTTATGAATGAAACAAATTATAGTTTTATGCTGATTTTCATTGACTCTAAGAGAGAAAATAACAAAATGTTGCTCATCAGTCATTTTCTCGATCTTAGTCCTTAGACCTTATTATATAAAGGCTCCCAAGGTGGCAGAGCACCAGGTGCAGCTCTCTGGGGATGTCAAATATTTGGGTATTACTCTGGATAGGGGGCGCACCTGGAACGCTCACCTCGAGAAAGTAATCGTCAAAGCCAAAGTTGCGCTCTGGGCGTGCAACAAACTATTTGGCAAGATCTGGGGGCTAAGCCCCAAAATGATTCATTGGAGCTTTACTACCATAGTAAGACCAATGATTACCTACGGGTCCTTGGTCTGGTGGCCAAAGACTGATCAAGTCCAGGCGCAAAAGAAGCTGCGCTACACACCCCTCCAACCTCTGCAATGGAAGCCCTACTGGACCTACTTCCATTGCATTTACAGATTAAAAAGGAAGGTCTACTGAGTCCCCTGAGAGGAGGCTGGATGAGCCCCACACAAAGATCAGGGCATCTCAAAATACTGGATGCATTCTGAGGCAAATATAGACCCAAATATCAAGAGTCTGTGTCAGTGGGCCTTGCTCCTTCCATCACCCAGGCTGAAATCATGTTCATTGGAAGGTGTGCACAAGTGTGCTTAGTTAAGCGCTACAAAGGAGCGCACATCTATATAGTCTCTGACAGTCAGGCTGCCCTGGGGACGCTAGAAGCCTACAGCTTCACGTCTAGGGTAGCTTGGCTCTGCCATAAAGCTCTGAACCAACAGGAAAGGGGAAAACAGCTCACTCTAGTGTGGGCACCCGGTCACACTGGTTTGGAAGGAAATGAGATGGCTGACACTCTAGCTAGGGAGGG
>JAUIMX010000256.1:0-13403 GCA_033557805.1 Phaenonotum sp. SLE1380
TACGCCTATGGCGACACATGAGAAAATGGCGGCGACCTCAGAAAATGCGGACACGAAAATCAAAGGTGCCGGCAGTTTCTGTCCGTTATCGGTGTGCACATCTTCAGGTACGATTGTAGCCATACTACTCCTCAGGATGCCATCGGCACCGCATTGTTTCGTAAGTCGAAACGGTTGCCAATTATGTCTTTCTTCGGTTTCACCATGTATCCACGAAAATAAAAAAGAAACCGTGCTAGGATATGCTCAATATTTCCGTTGAATTCAATCAGATCGGCGATATTGCTCAAGCCAAAAAGCTAACAACTTGCCGAAATGTACCAGCTACGAACATTTGCTGTTGGAGGTTCGCCACTATTTGTCGCGTTATCATCTCTCCAATAATGGGAGGCATTAGTTACATCATCTACCAGGGACTGAATTCATATCAAATATTATTACCGACAATGATTTCAATAAAATTTTAACAAAGTTATCATGAAGGCAGTGAGCTGTTATTAAAATGTGCACGATAATAACTGTTTCCACAATTGAAATTGAATCAAAAACAAACAGTTCATATAAAGTAGGGGAAGAAAAAAACCAATAAAATAAAAATAACTAACCTCTAAACGGGGCAGCGGCAGTCTCGCTGGAATGACCAGATGCTTGAGTCCAACCCAAAGGAGCGGATTCGCCTAGAGAAAGGAATAAACTCAAATTAGTAACAGAGTGAAAAATTGGACCATAGTAATCGGTACCTTTCACAAAAGGTGTTTTTTTGTTGTATTTCAATGGATTTATTTACACAAACATGCAGTAACTCTTGTAAATGAAATTTTTTGAAAAAACCATGCTCAAACTAAAACTTACCGACACTATAAGCTCAGAACAAAAAATGGGGTGATATTCGAACTTAAAAAAAGTAAAAACAACGAATTTTTTTTGAGTAGAGTTGGTAATAACAGCAATAATTTGGATAGCACTTTTAGTTCCTCTTGGAAAAAATATAAAGAATAAATTAAGTAGGGTAAGTACATTAAAATAAGTATTGTTTTTTTGTAGGGGATTCGGGAGTTTGAGGTGTAAAAACAAACCTGTTCGGTCTCCAGCAATTGAGGTAAGCAGATTCTGAACCGCTGCTGTTGTATCCTGGCCTTCTAGACTTTGGAGGTCAAAGCGCTGCGTATAAATAGTTTTAGTAGTTTGTCCGTCAGTGTAAGTCCGTTTTATTACGCCGGTGCTTGTTGAGTCTTGAGGTTCAGGGACGTCCTTCAAATCGCAAGGGATAATGAAACGTTTTTGGACGACTCTTTTTTTGTGTATATTGCCGTCTTTGTCGATTTCTTCGGTGTCTTGTACCTCTTCTCCTTCTCCGAATTGCTCCATGTAGGCCTTGAGCTGCGCATCTGCGTCTGGGCCTTTGAAGGTTACTTTTTTGATTTCTGGTGGGAGTTCGACCCTTCTGTGGATCGTATGGGAGTACTCATCGCCTTCGTAAGGTTCGATGATTTCGCTGACGTAAGGTTGTGAGGATTCTTCGAAGTATTCAGTTGTGTATCTTTGGGATGCCGCTTCGGCATCTTCATCGAACCAAACTTTGCGTACTGCGGCTGCGATATCAACGGCTTGTTGGGTTGTTGCGGTTGGGTCTATGGTGTCGGTTGATGACACCATTGTGTTGGAACCACCACTAGTGAAACTTCCGGAGAAAACGGAGTCAGTTTCGTATTGGTAAGTGGCGTGAGTTGCGGTACTGCTGCTAGGGTCCAGGCTGTCGCAACTTCCTAGCATGTACTCAGCTCTTAGTTCACGCCCTATTGGAACAAAATCATCATCCCGTTGGGAGCTGAGATCTTTACCGGTACTAGAGCTGCTGTGGCCGATTCTGGAACCATCTTCATCGATAGAATCGGATAGAGGGCCGGTGTGGGTGCTCGTACCAGCCGCTAGCTCCAAAGAATCGCTGGGTACCATTCCCGCTGATTCATAGTCATCTTTTTGGGCTTTCGCCTGGAATTCGATGGAATCAGTACTAGCGGTCATGACATCCGCCGCAGTTTTCTGGTCCAAGCTGTCTGTGCTACCATGCGGAGATTTTTCAGGTTTAAATTCTAATGAATCGGTGGAGGTGATCATAACATCATCGTTTCCGGCCCATTGGACTTTAACGGTGCTTTTTACAGTAGTAGGGGCTAATGGTACGTCTAGATCCAGATCGGGTACTTTCGAGACTTCTTCAAACGAATCTCCTCGCCCTAGGGATTCGGTTTTCTCACCCTCCTTCAAATCGATGAACTTTTCCACATTTTTCTGGGCCTGACGTATAATTTCATCAATTTCGAAAATTCGTTTTTCATAATCTTCTTCATCAGAATCGGGAATTAGCTTCTTATCAGTACCGGATATAGTTTCGCAACTTTCAGATTCTGAGGCTATACTCTCCTGGCCTTCTTCGATTTGCGTCAGTAAAGCTTCTTCTTCTTTAACTTTCACCTCAATTTTGTGAGCTGCTATACAAGCTTTTTCCAAACCTTCGAATTCTTTCAAGGAGCTGACCGAAACGTCATCTCCTTGGCCGCTTCTTCCAGCGTAGTACCGCTTGAAACTTCCGTTGTTGGATTCCACAGAACTCTGTTGGTGTTGTCTGCGATTTTCCAACGAAATTACTCGCTCCAAATTTTCGAATTCTTGCAAACTTGACATTGATATATCATCGTGTTCTCCTGATTTTGTGAAGTACCTGCGACCGGCCAATACGTCATACTCGGGGGTACTTGAGAAGGAATCTTTGATGCTTCCCAGACTTCCTCCGGATTCTTTTTGAGAACTCAACGACCCAATCCTACTGGATTCGAAATCGGTGATATCTTCTTCTTTGATATCTTCAAGTGGTCCTCTTTCGAATTCCATTTCGTAACCGTATCCCGCAGCCACCATAGCTGCGTGATCTCCCTGGAATTGTTGTTCAATCCATTTCTTATTGGCCTCCAATTCCCGGTCATATTCGTACATATAATCACGGGGACTTGAGTTTGAATCGGAGCTACTTTTCTGAGTGGAAGTACCGGCGTTTTTCTGCGCGACTTGCGGTGGGCTATCTTCAAATTCGAACCCTAATTCATCGCTTGAAGACCCATCGGGGTAGTATTTGATATCGGTCATCTTTGTAAGTGGTGTGGGCGCGGATTTCACCAAGTATTGCTCAACTTCTTCATCGTGCTTCTTATGCATTGGCTTCTTCGAAGAAATTTTAACGCTCTTTCCTTCAACATCGGTTTCTTGCGCTTCTTTTGCCACTTCTTCAATAACAACGAAATCATCGATCAGATCAGGCTTTTCCAACATCTCAAATGAGTCACTGTTAGGCGAGTCCGTTTCAGCCTCGTATGTTTTTTCTACAACTGTGTCGACTTTGGAGATTTCGCTACGAGATTCCGTCATGGCTTTTTCGTCAGGTAGTGCTTCGATTTCCGGTTCTTCTGGAATCGCCACGCATGATTCGTCTAGAATATACTCGCGGCCTTGATCGGTGTCTTCCGAACTTTTTGAAGAATTTGATGCTGGAGTTTGAGGGGTGGTCACTTCTGGTTCCGCGGCCTTTTCTTCTTCCTTCTTCTCAAGATCTAAATCGGGATAAACGAATCCTCTATCGACAAGCGGAGCCATGTGTTGGGTTACTTTGATATCGGGAATCGATCCAGGACTCTGATCACGCATTTGCTGGCGCCTTTTCTCAAATTCTTTCTGCGCTCGCTCCCGAGTTTCCAGTTCGTGTTTCTCCGCATCTTCATCTTCTAGAATCGGTATGATTTGTTTAATTTTGTGAGCTGGAGATACATGAGCAACCATGCTGAAAGCGGCTTCCGCTTCCGCATCTTCAAAGCTGGACTTCTCGCTAGAAGAAACGCTTTTGTGCGAATCACGCTTCTCCAATTTTTCAAAAGTATCCTTTTTCTCCTTCATAGATTTTTTGACGTCTTGAGTAATTTCCGTGGTACGAGCCACAGCAGAATTGTATTCTTGTTCCAATTCTCCAACGCTTGCTTGCGCTTCTGAGCTAAATTCGGGTGTGTCATCTTTAATTTCGCATTCTTCGCAAGGTTCTGGGCTTGGTGGGCGATCAATTGGGTCACTAGCGCCATCTGATGACTGTTTCGTCAGTAGAGCGAGTTCTGAATCTGGACGATCATCCGAAGATAATCCTGTTGAAGCAATCCGCTCACGCTCGGAATCGGATTTGCTGACTTGACTCAACGGGCGTGAAGAATCGAAAACTTCCAGATCCATATCACTGAATTCATCTTTTTCGTCGATATCTTTGATTTCGTCACTCCTAACCTCTTTAGAACTCAGCTCGGAGGCGTCAATCAATTTCCGCTCTACCTCAGCTTGCGCAAACGTACTGATCATTCCAGGTGTAAAAGTTGAGCTCTCGTGTCTTCTGTGGCCCCTCTTAGCCGGTTGCGGTTGTTCTTTCAACTCAATTTTTTGAGAATCTTCCCCGGAGGATGATGTTACTTGAGTGCTTACGCTTTGTATCCCATTTTCTTCAACAGTTGAAGTCGTTAGGGTGACAGAATCAATCTGTACAAGACTTTCAATGGAATGGGTAGAGGTTGCCATGTCTGTACCTCTGATCAATGATTCAACATCCTCAAGACTTTGTTCTGAAGTCGCGCTCATCGTCATGCTTTCCTGACGTTCGGATTCCTGATGCGAAGCTTCTATCACTGTCCGTAATTGGGCAGCGCTTGAAGTGCTGGACAAACTGACACTCAAAACGCTGCCTTCGTCCAAACTGGTTCCGAATTTCTCAGCCTCCATATCTTGGGCAGCTTCGGATTGGGGAGAATCCGGGACCAAAACTTTGGGTTCAGGTTGGAACGTCATTTCGTAAGAGCGCTTCATCTTTGACGGCGCATCTTGTGGTTTGGTTTGATCAATATCCTCTTCGGATTCTACGGACTCTTGATGCTCCACACTTGACTGATCCATTAGCAACGGTTCTTCCAGCATTTTCTGGTCTAGATTTGGGAAGAAATTCCCGGATGGGAATTCCTCGTCCTGATCCACAGAATCTAAGATATCAGCGTCTAATTCAAAAGCGGATGGGACCAAAGTTTCCGATGCCTCGGAAACTTCAACGCTTGCTAAATGTCCGGAGCTTTCGCTATCCAAACTTTTCATGCTTTCTTTGCTGCTTAGACTTGAGATTGCTGTATGGTACTCCGTTGAGGTTGCATGACCGGAATAGCCAGAATGACCTGTTATATCTTGTGAGGTTACTGCAGTTTCGTATTCGGAAGAACCTGCGGCGTAAATTCCTTCAACATCGGATGAGCATGGCCTACTCCGACCACTGTCCAACTCGAAAGATTGGTAATGACTTTCTCCTGAACTTGAATATGCTTCGAAGTCCAAACCAGATTTCCGGTCGTGTTTGAACGAGCTACTGCTACTAGTATCACCATCTTTTGATGGGAATTTAGATTTCCTCAGAATCACCATAGGTGGACGCTCATCATCACGAGAACTCAACGATTCAACCTTATCCGATCCTTCTTTCCTCCCAGAAGAACTGGAATCTTCCGCGGGAGATTTCCCACTGGATTTCGAGGTGCTATCATCACTAAAAGTCCTTTTTATTTCCTCATGGGTGGTCACCTTGATTTCGCCGTCACTATCCAATAATTTTTCCAAATCGGAATTGGAAATTTCACCCAGAATTTTGTGCGAAACTGTAGTGGACTCCTCGTGACTTTTATCAATCTTAACAGTACTGATTTCAACCTTCTGGCTCACAGATTTTTGCGAAGTTTCTCCTATATCACCAAAAACTTCGTTGGGTTCTTTCGTGCTAATTTCTTTACTCACGGTTTCTACTTTTTTACAAGAAATTTCCTCGACTTCTTTAGATTTGCTACTGATTCTGTCTATAGTACCAGAATCAGTTTCGACATGCTCAGCACGCTTCGATTCGTACACGCCTTGGATTTTGCCAGATTCCCGCAAAATTTCAGCAGTTTCCGTCGTATTTTGAGTTCCTAAATCTGTTAAAGTTGTTGTTGTTACTGTTTTCTGATCGGTTAGAGTCAGACGTTCATCTGTGATAAGTCCTTGTGCGATTTCTAAAGCTTGCAGGTTGTCTTGTACGACTTGTTCGACATGTTTCACCGTTGTATCACTTTTCGAATGTTGGAGTTCAGATTCTTCTGATACTGATTCCAAAACAGTCTCATCCTCCTCAATGATCACATCGGTTTTTTCAGACTTTTCTCCTTTTTGGACATCGGTTGCTTTTGTTTCTATATCGGTCTTAGACGCTTTGTAACCGTGTTCGTCGAAGGTGACAGATTCGTGAGTTGTCCTCGATTCTCCCTCATGTTTCTCTTCGGTTTTCTCATGAGTTTTTGTTTTATCTTCAAAGTTTTGAACAAATTCGAGTTCTAGGGTCTCGTACCCTGAACTAACAGTTGCTTTTTCTGCTTCTAATTGATCGATCTGTTCTTCAAGAATATGTGCCCTGCTTCCAGATGGAGAATATTCAATTTCAGCACCACTGTATTTCAAATCTTCATCCGTTATCTCCATGCTGGAAGCTTGAGTATCACCGCGAGCTAACTTAGCAATTTCTCTTTGTTTCCTTGCGAGCACTGATTGGACCAATTGGACTTCCCTAGAGTCTAAACCTTTAGCATCTGCCAATTGCCGCAAATAATCAGAAACCTGATTTTTGGCGATTTCTGGATCGGGTGGTCCGTACGAATCAGCTGAGTCTCCCAGATATTTCCGTTTTTGTACTTCAGCTTCTATATCAGCTACTAGCTCGCTTGCTATAAGTTTAGCTTCTTCCGGTGATATCTTCTGGTGGTGCAGACTTTCTAAAATCATCTGTTCTATATTACATTGGCTTTCTGAGTGTCTTTCTGAAGACGCATAAGAATCAGAATGATCTTGGTGAATTTCGGAACCAAGATCTGATTCATCTCGCAAATCAGAATTAAAATCATCTTCTCTCTCCAAGAGTTCTTGATCTTTTTCTATGAATACCTGGCTGTCAAAATGCAGGTCAGTAGCTCTTTCTTCCAGAGGTGGGTGCGATTGGACCGACACCTCCCACACAGTATTCTGTATGTGCTCTTCAGGTAGCCTGATGGGACTCTCATCATACTTTTCGGGAACCGGACTGACTTCCCTCTTGACAAACGGAGGATCTTGCTCTTCAGATTCGTCACTTTCTTCACTAATTCTTCTTTGCTTCCCTGATAAACTCACTGTAATTTCTGGGATAACATCATCGAAATGCATTGAAGCTTTCGGACTGGACTCTACAGCATTTAAAGAATCTAATGATTTTGTTTCTAGGTCCGTTCCATCTTGGTCTAGATCAGTTATTTTCTCGCTATCTTCAATTTCGCTCTTATCAACATGCACTTCCAAGGAATCGCTGGGTTTTGAGCTGGGTTCTTCCCTACAGTCAACAATCTCAACCGCTTGGGAAGAAGTGACGGATTCAAGAGATATTTCTGATGATAAATGCTCTGAATCTATAGAGACCTGCTTCCCATGCTTTTCTTCAACCCGCCCATCGAGTTTTTGAGCTTCTTCAATCTTCCCAAAGAAATCTTCACCCTTTCGATCGAAAACGTCGGGTTCCAATTTGAAATCTTCATCTAGACTCCCATCCAAAAGTATGGCTTCATCCTTAACATCTTGATGAACTTTCTTCTCATAATCTTCAAGAGAAAATTCGTAGGCTTGCTCTATATCAACTTTGGGCGACTCCTCAGGGCGTTCGCTATCCTTACTATCATCAGTAGTTTCTGTAATTTCAGATTCTTGCGACTCAATAGATTCTTTAGGTACTATGAATTCTGATTTTCGTGCATCTTCATCTATTTGTTTTTCAGGTAAATCATCAACTTTTTTAGTTGAATCTTGGGAATCTCCGGTAATTTTGTGCGATTCTTCATCCTTGACAGCGTATTTTATAGGTGTTCCTTCAGACACTTCCTCAACGATCCTAGTGACAACTTCTTGGCAAACTTCTTCGAATCTTTCTTCTTTCTCGGAAGGTCTGTGGAACTTATCTTGTTCGGGTTTGTGCGATGCGACTTTAGAATCATGTTTTTGTAGGAAAGTGGATTCTTTGTGCGTTTCTTCTAATTCTAATTTGTGCGTTTGTTCTGAGGTTTCTTCCCTACTCTTCTTCAAAGTTTCTCCACCAATCTTTTTGGAAGTTTCTTCGTCAATCTTTTTGAAAATTTCTTCATCAATCTTTTTGGAAGTTTCTTCTTTCACAACCTTATCCTCAGATAATTTGTGCGTTTGTTTGTGCGTTGGTTCATCCAAACTTTCCTCTCCTCTGAAGATTTCTTTTTTCTCAATGGCACTCTTGGTTTCTTGAACGAAACTATGTTTTGATTCTTGAAGAAAACTTTGCTTATCCTCATGGTAAACAATGTGTTCTTCTTTGTAAATATCGCTGGATGGTTCCGCTTTGAAGAAATCGTGCTCCTCCTTGATAGTATCTTCGCGTATCGGTTTTGTACCGATTTCAAGGAAATCTTCTCGCTCTTCTTCGAATTTGTGCGTTATATGTTCTCGTTTGTGGAAAGTTGATTCGTTTTGAGTTGGTTTGGGGATTGTGGCTTCAGACTCAAAAATTTCTTCCATGCTTCTCTCGGTCTGATCGAAACTGATATGCTTTTCTGTTTGCTCAGTTTCAGCCTTCTCCCTACTTTCTTCAAAAGGTTTTTTGATTGTTTCTTCTATTTTGGTGATTTGTGGTGATATTTCTAGTTGAGTTTCTTTGATACTTTGCTCGTATTTACTGATGATATCATCGGTTTCTTGCTTGATGATCTCTTGGAAATCTTTGATGTCGTGGATGACTTCTTCTTGGTAATCTTGCTTTTTTTGTTCAGATTTGACAATGTGTTCAATTTTTTGGCCTGCTATGGCTGTTAGCGTTTCTGATTCAAAAGATCGAGCAAGATCTTTGACTGATTTTCGGACAGGTTCAGGAGATTTTTCTTCTGAGTCTTGCTTCTTTTCTTCAGCTGGGGTTTGCTTCTTTTCTTCACTTGGAGTTTTAGAGATAGAATCTTTCTTAGTGGATTTTGGTTTTGGATCGAATTTCTTGGTGATATCTTTGATGGACTGCGGAGCTTCTTCGGGTTCTTCTTCGGAGAAATGATCGTCGATTTTAGAGGAAACTTTGACTGTATCGCCGAAAGTCTTAGCAATATCTCTGACGCTGCTCGGGGTTTCGGCAGCGAGTTCATCCATTTTTTCAGGGGCGCTCCTAACACTTGGAGGGTGATCTTCTGTTATTGGTAGGCTTGATAGCATTTTATGTTCAGGGGAAGGTTCTTCTTCTAGTTCGGCCATCAGTTCGTCCTCAACCATGTCTTTCTTCATTTGTTCTTCATAGTATTTTTTGCGTAGAGCGACGCTCTGGGCTGAAACTTCGTATAAGTCTTCGGTTGGTAGTGACATGGAGCGTTCGTATATCGTTCTTCTTGCTGTCGGTAATGGGTGGAACACGCTCATTTGTCTTTCCCGGATTTGCGGGACTCTGTCTTCGATTTCTGAGTCGGAAATGTAGTTTTCAACATCATCTCCTTCGGATATGTAGCCCGCGTTATCGTAAGCGGAATGTTTGTCTTGAGGTAAGTTTTCGGAATCTGAGTCCAAGGAATCGCTTTTTTCTACTTTTTCATCTTTTGAAGGTTTTTCTTCTTTTGAAGGTTTTTCTTCCTTTGTAGGTTCTTCTTCTTTTGTGGGTTTTTCTTCTCTAGGGGGACTATCTTCTTTGCGATCTGATGGTTTTATTTGGGTTGGGTCCTTGAATGCAGCTCTGTATTCGCTTACAAAAGTGGGTGAAATTATTTTTTCTTCTTTCACTTGCTTCGTTACGCCCTTTTCTTCTTTCTTCTCGTCTGGTTTTTGTTCTTTTTCCTCAATTTCTTGTTTCTTAATGTCTTTTATTTGCTTCTTCTCGAAGAATTCCTCAACAAATTCGGTTGTTTCGGTTTCTTGGACGCTTTGAGAAGTGAGCAAAGTCGATCTTGGTTTGGGAACTGGTGGTGCGATCGAAACTTCATGAACAGAAGCCCGTTTCTTCGCAACAACCTTTTCAGTCACAGTTTCTTCATACAAACTCATTCGCTTCTTCAAACCTTTTTCTGAAGGTTCCTTGGTAACAGTCTCCCAGAATTTCTTCTTGTCAGAATAAGTACCCAATGGGCTAGTCTCTTGCGGACTTGAGTCTACATCGAGCGTATCGTCTCTAACTGGTGAAATAGCGAATTTTTCTTGCGGATGTCGATCAGGAGATTTTGCTCCTCTTGGCTTGGGTTTTGGCGTTTCGTCAAGTTTGGTGGTTGTGGTTAAGTCTTTAGTTAGGTCTTTTGTTAGTAGTTGAGTTTGGCCGGGTAAAGGTACGCTGCTGGCTTCTAAAAGAGACGGGGGGGTTTTGTTAGCAGTAAAACTAGCGTTAATATACAAAACATAAATTACAAGAAGGTATTTTGGAATATTAATTTGTTAAGTTTTGTTAAAAGACCAAAAGTATGCTATCTCCAGTTTTTAAGAATTAAATTAAAGAGAAAGAAAATCAAAGTCAACTCAAAAATAACTCACCGAAATTGCTGCTAGTCTTGGTTGATTTAATAATAATGTGTGCTAATGTGAACATTTGTACTAAATTTAAGGACCAGCTGAAAATTCACTTGAAACTATGACTATTAAAATTAGTACTTCTTGGTAAGAAATGTCATCCACTTTACACAATTGAATCAAATGGAGAAATATGAAAATTTGCCTTCCTTTGTTATGCTGATAATAAGGTCTAATGAAAATGTAGTTCCATTTACGTTTAGTTCCATGATTTTGAAGCTATGTTCCCAAGATCTATGGGCTCTATTGCTATGGATATTCGTCTTTTTTTAATGCGAGTCGAAAAGCTATGGCAAATTAGGTAACTTGCAGAATTATTATTCTGATTTATGATTTGTTGGTTTCTATTTTCCATGCATAAACTGTGTTTATTTAAAAACGAGCCACCTTGAATAACTTTTTTACTATTGAATTTAAAAAAAAAGCCAAAACAGGTCAATTTTGTTTCGAAGAAGGACATCTTTTAGTGAAATATACCATCTATCAACTGTCATCCCTTCTTCACCAAGTGGAACGCCTACGAAATTTGTATAGGAAAAAAAATACGCAGGGTGTCCCTAAAAGTTGGTCCCCCAGCTGTAGGGGTAATTTTACGTACCAAAATAACATCAAAAGCCTCACTGAACCATGGTCCGCAAATGCTTCGTTAAGGAAATACGACCTCCTAAAGGGCCCAATCAAAATCACATTTTATTGATTATCTCTGAGACGAATAAAACTATTACAACCAAATTTGACAAGTCATTATTTTATAATATGAGGCATCTTTTGGTATGGATCACAAAAATATCATTGATCCAGATGCGTAGAACAAGGGGTGGATCAACTCTGAAATTCACATAACTTATTATATTATATCCTAAAGACTTGATCTTTTCATAATCTGATTAAGTGTTTCGAGTACTAAAAATGTGATCTCTAATAATTTTTGCAAATAATGTACCGTTCTGAAACCTACTGTCGGTTAAATATTTTTGATTTAAAGCAACTTTTTTTTATACGAAGTGGAAAAAAATTTGCATTATTTCAAAAATATTGGACCGATTCTACGTAGTACTACTACGTATAAAATAAGTTGCTCAATTTAAAAAATATAGGACCGACTGTAGGTTTCAGAACGCTATTATTCTGAAACGGTACATTATTTGTAAAAATTATAAAAGATCAAATTTCTAGTACTTGAAACATATAATTAGATTATGAAAAGATCAAATCTTTAGGATATGAGATTAAAAAGTTATGTAAATTTTAGGATTGATCCACCACCTGTTCTACGTCTCTGGATCAATAATATTTTTGTGCTCCATATCGAAAGATGCCTAATATTAGCGAATAACGACTTGCCAAATTTGGTTGTAATAGTTTTATTCGCCTCAGAGATAATCAATAAAATGTGATTTTGATTGCGCCCCTTCAGGAGGCCGTAGCTCCTTAACGAAGCATTTGCGGACCATGGTTCATTGATACTTTTGATGTTATTTTGGGACGTAAAATCACCCCTAGAGCTGAGGAACCAACTTTTAGGGACACCCTGTATAATGGATGATTTCATGATAAAAAATAGTCTATTGAAACCAAATTGGTTCAGCGGTTTAGGCGTGAAACGTAAATGACAAAATCACTTTTGCATTTAGAATATAATCAGGAGTTGGTATTAGTAAATTACAATTTAGATTAGAGCTGTGTCGTTCGCGAACGAACAACTCACAATGAACCAATCAGTGAGCTAGTTCGTTTTCGTAATTGAACTATAGTTCACGAACGACCGATTCACTGATTCGATTAGGCAACCTAACATTCAGTTCGGGAGTGACCGAGATCAAGCGAACTAAGGAACGAACTAAGAGTTGTCCCGAGATCGAGAGCTGCCTGAATTAGGGATCAATTGCAGGGATCCATCTCTGCGGCAACGACTCTCGTTGAGTTGCATTTATAACAGTCGTTTCTAAGCTAAATTTGTTTTCTTGTGTAGATTCATAGGAGCAGCGATATGATACGGCAACACTTGATTTTTATGATTCCATTCAAATGAACTTGAACTGAGGTACGCTATAGGTACAAGAAAAAAATATACCCACAAATGGAGTTCTAAAATCAGGGGATTTGGGCAATAAACTATGGAATTTCCAACATCTGCACCGTGGCGATATAATAGGAAAGCTCGTATCTATTTAAAGGTTGAAATTGCAACATCTGGCCAGTAGAACTTGGTGACTGTTCGTCCAAGAGATTCTACTCATAGAAAAACTACTAGTTACTAACTAACTGAATTTACACGAACTATTAAAACGAGCCTAGTAAAATTAATCTTGAATAAACGGTTTGACAGTAGGAGAAAACGAGGGCGCGCAACGCCCGAGTAAGCTTTGGCGAGCGAATCGAGCCAAAGCATAACCGCATTGGATTTTGGGCGACTTGATTCTAGATATGTTTGCTGACCGATCTGGTTGACACTTCCACATGTTCTTCCACATCAAGTATTAAACCAGCTATAACAGAATATTTGTTAGGGTGTCAGTGTACCATGCTTTCAATTTCAGTTGAGAACTTATTAGCAATCCAATTTCTATTGCTAATAATTATAAATCCAAAATTTTTCCAAAAGCTGGATGTATTTCCAATGAAAGAAGAATATTTTAAAGTGTTATAAATTTTAAAAAGTAATTCATCTAGAATATATTAGTCATGTATTTACTTAGAAATATACCTGAATTAGAAGTGGGTAGTCTAGTTCAGTT
>JAUIMX010000257.1:0-13400 GCA_033557805.1 Phaenonotum sp. SLE1380
AACTAAAAACATTTTATCTAACTTTTTTTCAATAGATCGTCGTTATTTCATCCCTAGAGTCTACAGTTAAGCGTTTTCAGTGCAATTACCAGACACCCTGTATAACAAGATATATTTCTGTCATTGTTGTGTTAAATTTGCTGTCATAACTTCATCTCACTCTAAATGTTTTGACATTTCCCACCAAATATTGTAAGCAAAGACCCTTAAGAGAAATTGGTTGTTATTAATATTATTTGAGTCTTTTATTTTCTTTGTTTGTAGTAATTAGGTACAATGAATCAACAACCGAAATATGAATAAAGTTTTTGTAGTATCATAGTCGATTTTCTTATAATAAAGAAAAAATAAAAATGCGGTGTTAACTCTTATTACCCACATGTCTGGGTAATAAGAGTAAACACCGTTTGGTTGGATTGGTTTGGGTTTTCGAATAGTTATGCGTGGATTTACTTCAAAAATCTTTGGATCAAGTCCAATAAAATTGTGAGCTTCAATTAGGTTTTCCACCTTTGGAAATGCTATTCTATGCAGTAAGTTTATTGTTAAACCATGAAAGACGTTACTCAAGAATAAAACACGTTCTAATAACAAATTTTCTTGGTTCAAGTTGTAGATATAGAATGTTTTCCTAATGTTGACGCACAAAACTTATCATTCTTTATTCTCCTCTATAAGTACAAGGGTAACTCTGAAAACCCCAGTGGCCATTGTCAAATATATTTTGAATTGTAACATGAACGACACCAGATATCAATCGAATGATTTAATACCATCTAAGATCACTGTATGTTCTATGTTGTAACATTTATTCACCAACGAAGATCGTAAATATTTGTATTCAGGGGGCAGTTTATTGTTCCTAAAAACTTATACTGGGATAAAAAAAATGACATCTGCGTTTCCCTTGATGACGTGGGCGCTACAAGAGGTCAGTAGCGGATGGCTTCAAAAAAGTGGTATATACGTAACATAGATGTATTTTTGGAAAGTACTTGGTTGCGTCTATTTTGAATCGACTCTCATTATTCAGTGACTCTCATACCCCCGATCTCCCCTAAGAATATAGAAGAACCCTATTGCAACGTTTCAATATAAATAGGAATAGTAATTTATCAACATTTTTATACATACCTGCTCTGTGAACCGAACATATTGGAAGAGTTCTTTCAATTTAGAATTCCTATCGCACGCTTTAAACGATGGATCAAAACTAACCCCTCTATCAGAATAGTACATATCTATTATTTGAGAAAGGCGAGTAGTGGAACGAGCGTTCTGCCATTCTTTGATTTTCATGGACAAGATGGCGGCATCCAGTCCTCCAAGCATCTCTGCTTGGCTCATATCCCATTGGTTCTCGCTGAGGTACAATCTTCGGGGATACATGGTGTCATTCCAGAAACTTGGATTGGCAATCAAAGGTCTTTCAAAAGCTTGATTAACAACAACTTCTCCCAAATCGCCTGCAATAGTTGCCAACCATATACTGCTTATTTCTATAGACTCTAAGTTTTTCGCTAAATCTTGTTCATAACTTGATACATTTCTAGGAACAGTTCGAGTTCCATTGCTTCTAAGTGTCCGAGAATTCTTCAGCATTCGACTAGTGATTGTTTTATAGCTTTCTCTTGTTTCTTGGAGTGTGGCTGCGATGCCTCCTATGATATGGCTTGGAGAAATTGTACCCCATTTTGTTCTGATTACTCCTTTTTCAATCGGACAACCACTCATTTGGGGAGAACTAATCGTCAATTTGCTGCTGTAATAAAAATTGCTTCAATTTTCCGTGTTTTATTCCTAGATCAATTCAAACAACCAAAACTTATTACCTAGGAATACCTCGAGCTTCTGGGCAGATATCTTTTTCGTCTCCTCGCTGATCAGACTCCAAAGTATTGGAAATAATCTCGTGAAGAAGGCAAATCTCAGGAGTGGTGACAGTGTCTTCTGGAAACAAAGTACTCTCTCCAGATGTGAAATAATCTACCAAGAGTTTGTATTTGAAAAAATGTTCGCCAAGGACGCGATAAGCAAGGGCAATGTCAGAGTTGGCAACGTCTTTTTCCACTATTCCATCCAAACGAACCCTGAAAGTCAATAAAATCAAAATGATGGAATTAAAAAAAGATTTTTTGGATAAGAATTAGAAAAACTCAATGTAGCAATAAATACTCACGAGTGTAGCATAGCGGTAGTAAGAATTCGCATGTTGAGTGCATTTCCCTTATCAAATTCTAGTTTTCTTATCAATTCCACCAATAATTGCAGGATTAGGGGTGGTTTTGTTATTTTCTGGATATAATTATTTCTATAGCATGGTTGTAATAGAGGTGGTATACTTCTTAGTGTGTAAATATTTAATCCTATATTAATATATGTTGCTAAAACAAATGATGATTATTTAAGTTTTTATTACTGATGATGATAATCTTGAGGCTGTAGTTCCACATTCGTATTTTCAATATTGAAACTAGTCTGAACAAACTATTAATTCTAGAGCTCCAGGCCTTAACAGTATCCAAAATGTGATTTATTGAGTACAATTTAAAATTTTTTTTTTGAAATAATATTACAAAAAATGATAAGTTTGCCCTAACATACAAACAAAACAATGCCTTGATTCGACAACACAGAGAAGTAATTTTAGATATGGGGAGAAATTGCATGCATTTTTTTTGCGTAATATTGGGCTACGTGACTATCGTAGGCACTAGCGCATTTTGTAATTGATGGTTGTAGTGTGAACCTTCAAAGGTGAAACGATTGACATAATATGTAGTTAGTTTTGATTTAATTGGCAGAATAAAATATTAAATTGGGTTCCTAACTTGTATTGTTTTGTGTTAAATAAATAAATAAGTTCTTAATTCTTTTGGATTGGTTCAGAAGTCTTCCTCCATGTTTATTTGCGAAGCGTTTTATTGCACATATCACAAGTTCTTTGGAATACACTAATGTGGGTCTATTTAGCGCACCCCCATAAAACAACACCATATAACCTCATCGGCCTCAAGACTCAATTGTAGATTAGTACTTTGTTATGGCTAGGCACTTGAGATTATCTACCCAATAACCAGTATAGTTTTTTTACGTGTTCCTTCCACTCAAGTTATGCATCGAGGGTCATTCCCGAATATTTTGCCGTGAGGCACGTTTTGGCCGTTTAACATTAAAAGTATTAGATCGTTACTTATTTGTATGTAAAGTTGATATTTGTATACTTTTCATTATTGAGTTTGATTCGCCAAACCTTGGTCCAGTTAACTATACGATGTGATACTGTTTGTAGTTTTTGTGCTGCTTCTTCCATACTCTTTCCTACTGCTAAAATTGCTGTGTCATCAGCAAAAGTAGCCGTAGACACGTTTGCTGATTAAGGTATATCGCTTGTATAAAGAAGATAGACTAAGGGACCCAATACATTGCCTTGTGGAACACCAGCTCTTATCTAGTTCGATTTGGAGTGTTCATCATTTTGCATGACCCGAAATAATCTGTTGGAGATAAGATTTTGAAAGTTCTGCATGTTGTATATTAAGAATTGGTTTAATTTATAAATTAAACCTTCATGTCAAACTTTAACAATAGCTTCAGCTACATCCAGAAATATGGCGGAGCAACTAAGCTTTTCTTCTAGTGCATTTTCGATAACATTTGTAATTCTGTCAACCTAATTGTTGAGTATTTAGTTCTGAAGCCAAATTGATGTCGGCATTTTGTTTTTGTTTTCTACGATAGGCCTTATTCTTCTTACAATCAATTTCTGGAATAATTTTCAGATTATTGGTGGAAGACTAATCGGTCTGTATGATGTGACTTCATTGGGTGGTTTCCTTGGTTTCAATATCATCATTACCTCGGCCATTTTTCATGAATCGGATAGATGTTTTGATCGAAGTGCTTCAATGAAGAGGTAAGTAAGCATAACCATACCCTTCCTCGCCAAATGCTTTAAAACCTCGACAGTTATCATAACATGCTAAGGAAAGAAACAAATTGTTCAAGAGATCGGGCGGAACAGGCAAGTGGAAGAGAAAAGACATCAGAGAATGTGAAGACCTAAAAGGTCAACTGAGAAGATTGAAATTTGACAAATTAATCTCGGCCTATATGGCAATTTGTCCACCTTTAATCTGATGCTATGTTTTCCAGATGTTTCCGAGAAGAGGGAGTTGGGGTTTTTAGCTGGTAGGAGTCCTACACTACTGACTGGTACTGAAACCAACAGGCAGTGTCTATGATGGATTTTCCCTTCCAAAAAAAAGTTATCATATATACCCTGGTGCTTTTTGGCGTTCGTGTTTATTTTTATTTCCCCGAGAACTTCTCATGGTGCTACTACAATAATTGTACCCGGGTACTCTCTTGGTTAGATATATGTGAGGTCAGATGAATCTGATCTTCATTTGGTGTGAAGATGCCTTCTTAGTGTTCTGTAAATACATCTTCTGTTTATTGTCCCTTGCCCATGAGCCATCTCCAGTTCTTTTTAGTGGCAATTGAGCGGTAGGACTTTTTAATTAACTGGTAGCTTTACACAGAGAGTACTCAGTTTCATGTGTAGCTGTCAAGCTTGTAAAGTATGAGTTGAGTGAGTTCTGTTCAAGGTTTTGGTTCTCGCTACTTAATTGATGTGTCTCATTATTTAGTATGGTTTTATCTACGGGATCCCTAGATAGTTGCCACCTTCGTCTCGCTTGTCTTTTTTCTTGCACAAATTATCTTATTTCTAGCGGAGAGTTTTTTGCTTTCACCTTGTATGTCATCTCCCATGTATTATTCCAAGCTGCTATCTGAATGGTATTTGTGAATTTTTCAGCTTCCATGCCCAGTTGATGGATATCCTTAAGTGGAAGATTTAATTGTATTTTCTGTTCCAATCGGTTCTAAAACTTTCCCAATCCATTGTTTTATTAACAAGAGAAGGGTTTATTTATTTGTTAGTTACTCTTTCACTCAGTGTTAGAATATCAGCAGAATGATCTGAATCCAAGTTAAATATTCCTCTGCGTCATTAAATTGTGGAGGAACTTTTCTTGATATGAAGAAATCTAAGAGATCAAATTTTTTTTGATGATGAGTGGGCCAGTATGTAGGTTTGCTAGTGGAGTGGAACCTACATGCCACTTCACTTATTGCTTGTCTTTGCTCAGAACCTTTAGTTATTGTAAATCTTGATCTCCTATCAACATGTTTAGCATTGAGGTCATCTCCAATGATAAGTGTTCCCCCAAGTGTTGAAGCGCATTCATATAGCCTGGTTAAGGTTTTGTTTTGACAATGTTATTACTATACTTGTCATTTGTATTTCTGCTCCCTGTAAGTTTTGTTTTGAGGATGTTACTACTCCCGGTCACATAATCTTCTCCATATCACTCTTTCCCTTGCCTTGTCTCATCCTTTTCTCCAGTTCAGTCCCCTTCCTCCCAACGCTTCCCTCATCTCATCATTTCACTGCGTGGCTGGCCTACCCCTAGCTTTCTTTACCACTGTCCTTGCGTCCTAAACTCTTTTAATTTGTTTTCCCGTCATTATGCATTCTGTACGAACCACTTCAATCTTTGCCTGTCTGCTTCCTCCTTTATGGCACTCACTTGCAAACTTTCTCGTAAGTCACTGCTTCTCAATCTACTCATTCGCGTAATGCCCTCTATCACTCTCAAATACTTCATTTCGCCCGCGCGAAGCTTTCCTATATCTCCACACCCATGTCTCGCACCCATACGTTAACAATGGTGCACACACCGTTTTAAGCACTCTTAATTTTGTTTCATTATTTCCTTCCTCCATAACAATAAACTTCTTAGTCTTTGATAGAGCGATGCTGCCTTATTAATTCTATTTCTAATTTCTTCCCCACGCCCTCCCTCACTTTGTACGACTGCTTCCAGGTAATTAAATGCACTCACTTGATACACTCTCTAGGTTGCACTGTATGTCCTTTCTTGTTCCCGCAAGTGACATCACGTTTGTTTTCGCCAATCGACTTTCAGGTTTAATCTTAATTGGTCATGCAAAACGTTCAAGTTATTCTGTAGCTGTTCTTCTGTTTCGGCATATATTATGAAACCATCTACGAAAACTCTAATACTCACTCCTACTGTTCTCAGTTGATGATATCCAATTATTACTTCTCTGGTCCTGTTTTGTATCTCTTCATACATACATGCAGCCACATCCATCAATGCTATGAATAGCAGAGGGCTTAGTGTACCTCCTTGCTTCAATTCTTTACTCGTCCTAAACATTTGTAATTCCTCATTAGATGTTCTTACAACACATCTGCTGTTATCATACAGATCCTTCATTGGGTTAATCAATTCCTCAACCACATCTCCGCTTCTAAGTATTTGCCATATCTTTCCTACATCACAACTGCCAAAAAACTTTTCCAGGTCCACAAAACATACAAACATTTCCCCATTACACCTCATCTTTTCCTCTACATGCCGCACTGTGAATATGAAGTCCTGTATGGATCTTCAGGGCTTAAATTAATTTTGTTCCTCCTCAAGCTGTTCTTTAAGGTCTTCCTTTATCTTTCCGCCAGAATTTTTTCATACACTTTTCCAGGTACACCTACAGGGGAATTTCTCTATGATTCTCGCATCTAGTTTAATTTTTTTTTGTATATAGAAAGTATGACTGCTGTTCTTCATTCTTCAGGAACTGTTTTGTACATCCACACCAATCTCATCACACTTGTCAGGTTTATCGCCTTTCCTCCCCATGTACTTTATCATCTCTGGAGTTATTCCATCTTTATCAGGTACTTTGCTAACTTTGATACCTCTCACTGTTCTTTCTACTTCCTCTTCCGATATACCATGGTTGTTATCGTATTCCATTAAAGTATGTTTCCTTTCCTTCCATTTGTTTTCCTGCTCATCGTAGTCTTCCCCATTTGGGAATTCTTAAAAATATTCTCGCCATCTCTCCATGATTTCATCACAATCCGTCAGCAATATTCCCTCCTTTGTTTGTATTTGTGTGTGTTCTCTTTGCTTCCCACTTCCCATAATCTTGACCGGCCTGTAGAACATTTTTCCAGTTTTCCTCTCAACTTCTGCCATTCCCTTGTTTTAGCTTCTTTTACTACTTCTCTCACTTTTTTCCTGCGTTTCTTGTATATTCGTATGACATATCTGTGCTGTTTTCTAAGTATTTTCTCTAAGCTTCTTCTTTTCTTTACTTCCTCTTTAATTTCCATGTTCCACCAGGATATTCGTCTTCCCTTTCCTACCCAATTATTTCTTTCGCACTTTTTTTCTGCTGCTTTCATCAAAATTGTAGAAAAATATATAGTATTTATTTTGCGATTCGCGACTTTGAATTGTGACTATGATTCGACACTAGGATTTGAAGTTTTGAATCTTGGTTGGGTGAGCTGATGACATCTATTGCTTATAAGTAAGTCAGTAAGCTGGTAAAATTTGCAATCTATCTTGATCAATGGCTCTCGGCATTTCCTTGCTGACTCCTCTCTGACCTCTTCCTGACTTTCCTTTTCCTTTTATTCTATTCTGTCTTTTCTCCTGTCATCTCTTTTTTTGTGTCCCTTTGCGGCGCTGCTTTAAAAGTTTAAAATTTAAATAGGCGTGTACGGGGCTGGCAGAATACCATGGGGGGTTTTTTTAACAAAACTCTCGTGAGCTAAGCCCTTTTGACAACTCTCGATTTCTGGCGTCCAATGTAGGAGTAATTTTTCAATTTGTATTACAGTTAATATGTTTATTTTTTAAAGAGGATTGTCAATAAACGAATAAATAAATATGAGTATGTATAAGTAATAAAGAATACCATCAATACAAGGAAAATCCTTTTCCGCCATTGTCACCTTAACAATTATAATCTAGATTCTGTTTAACTCAAGTGTAAGCAAACTTAACCAAAAATTTACTTTGTGTTTGTTAATTACCGGTAATTTAGGAACTTGCACAATGTTAGTTAGGGTTGCCGCTTCCCCTTTTGAATTAAATCACAATTTAGTTCTCACGGCAATCTAGATTTTGAGCATGTATAATGTATAATTATTTTGATTATTCTGTGAGTGCGAGAAAATTTTTAATGAACTTATCGAAGTTCCAGTAAACTCACCAAAAATAAACAAAAACAAATATTTAGCAGCCATTTTGCACAGATGTTGAACACTGAATGTTACTCACAAGCGTTGATAAGATTATGTTATCTCTTTATCTAACCTATTACTGCATGGATCGATTATGAACTAGATATTAGGGAATTTAATTTGACTAGAAGGTGTTGGTTGGAATAAATCTAAACCACGTATCAAAAATTCGCAACACCACCAACACCTACGGTACTGCAACAAAACTTAACCCCAATAATAACGCAGAAATTGTGAATTAAGAATAGCGTAGACTTACAAAGCTTTTTTTAAAAACGCCATTTAGCTGGAACCAAAATGCCTGCGTGTAGTCTAAGGAAAAATCTGGGTTGAGAAAATTGTACTAAATATACTTGTTTACTTTTATTACACTGATCTCCATGTTTTATTTTGAACTCAAATTGTTCATATTATTTGTCATTTGATATTGAAACGGTCGAACTACTGACAAGTGAACTTAATCAATCAGTTTTTATAAAAAAAATTGAATCATAAACTTTGAAAAAAATAGCATGGCTAGAAGAATATATCATGCTACTTTCCAAAAACATTTTGGAAGCACAATGAATTGTGAACACACTGAATTTAAAATGACTTTATCACAATAATAATGGAACTATAATATCCCTAAAACTAATTTAGTAACAAAAGTGTGAAAAGATTGCTATGAACACTAGGAACAAACTGGCGAAAATGGCGGAGGACGAGCTATCACATCCTAAGCCGTCTATGGATATCGTATATTTCGCACTGTCTGGGAATCGGCAACCTGAATCTGAAAATTAGAACGAATCATTAAATCAAAAGCCCTACCCAAATCAAAAAAATCGTACCTGTGCAACTGGTTGTTCTGGTCTCATTGACGGAAACTGTGAATTTGAATGGAGGGCAATCTTTGATGACTTCATAATCACTGCAATAACCTGTCAATGAGTAGGAAACTTCTCCAGTCCCAGATTTACATTCAGCATTCGGGAAACAAATGACGCTAACGGCAGAACTAGTTTGGAATCGAACCTTCAAAGTTTTTTCTTGTTCCCCAAATAAGTAGTTTGGTGGTATGGTGTAGTGATTAGTGGTATTTGGTTCGATGTATTGATCTAAAGAATTGGAACTAAGCTCGTTCTCCCATCCAGAACCGCATTTCGGATTAGTAATGAGCCTTGGATCTAAAAGATTCCTTTAGTACAATTATCTTATCAAAATTTGAAATACTTACATTGTTTGATCCTTTTGATGACACTACCCATGGCGGTAGCTATCTCAGAGCCGCTGGTGCTTTCCCTTAGTTGGAAAATGTCGTAGTCTGGTTGGAATGCTAAACTTCTGTAGGAATCTTTTGATGCTCTTCCGGCGATTGCAATGTGGAAAGCTGGAATAGTGATAATTGTTGTAACATAATAAATATAATGTTTTTTTGAAGTTTGAATTCACCTGGTAAATGGGTTTTGAAAATCTCCATTCGCTCCCTAACATAAGAATTATCTTGTTCAGATGGCGTGTTTGAAGGAATCAGAAGGAACACTAAAGATCTACCACCAACATTGTTCTTATATTTTCGTTCGTTTGCTTTCCTTTTAACGATATCCTCGATTTTATTGAACACTTGGGTGTATTTAAAACCTCGCGGATCTGAAATTCATATTTTAGCATATATTTATATGTATTTTAGTCGAGCACATAGACTACCAGCTATGCACAGCAGTACTCACGTTGCAAATGCGTAGTTCTATTATATTTTGCGAAGTATTCCAATAAGCTTGAAGTTGAATTTACAATAACTGCTCCATCTTCCCCGTTTATAATTGTAACGTTACTTCCAAACGAGTTCAAATCCAAGTTATCGAGCAAATATCTGCAACAAAACAAATTAATTAAATAATGAGTACCTAGCATTTGTAATTATTAGAGCAAGAACAATCGACTTGAATAGTTAATGTATTCGAAGCCATTTCGGTAGAACGTACGACACAATTTTATTTGTTTGAGATGTAAACTTCTAAATTTTACACAACTCGCATTGATGGGTTAATCAGACTAACAATCTTTCAAAGACTGAAAGATCGTTGATCTGAGAAGCAATTAACAGCAGAATCTAATGTTGGTGAAATTATAGTGAAAAAATTGAACCAGAAATAGAAAGTTATTTTCGAAAACTTACGAAATACTTGGTCCGGAATATTGATATTCAAAGCTTGTATCCAAAATGATAACCAAGTCAGTAGCAGCTCTTACAATTGGGTCTTCGGTTTGGCACTGCATATCGGCCATATTCGAAGCGTACTTGAAAAATTCATCAATAGCTTTAGAAGCAACATCCTTCAATCCACTTAGTGAGGCAACGTCTTTGTTGTACTTCAAAGTGAATGCGACGCATTGATTCTGGAACAGACCTTGTTCTTTGCCAACAACTTCTGTAACAAGTTCTCGTCTTGCACAAGCTCTGTAGTTATTTGAAAAGACTCCTCTAGAAGAGTAATACATATCCAAAATTTGGGAAATCTTCAAGAGGGACTGTTTGCTTTTCCATTCATCGATGTGGTCAGCCATTATCAAACCATCAGCTCCTGCTCGCACTTCAGCATCCGTCATCGAGAATTGTTTCGTTTGATCTATGAAGTAGTACCTAGGTTCTGTGGTACTATTCCAAACTCCTTTGGCGCCAACTTTGATCTCGCCGCTTATCCCAAGATCTATTGCTACCTCAGCGATATCACCTGCTAGTGTGGCGGCAAAAGCACTATCTATCGTGAATTTTTCTCCATCTTTGCTTATATCTTCTTTCTGACGAGAAAATCCAGTGGCGATACCTGCCAGCACTGTACCTAATTGGATACCTCCCCATCTTGTATACACAACACCATCTTCAATTGGACATTGGCTTGTTTCTTCCGTAGAAGTAGTTCTTCTTGGACCGATTGGACCGATGATTACCGCATCATCCGGATCACTAGGTAAGAAAATACAACATGATTAATTATTTCAGAACAAAAGAAATATGCGTAATAATTTTCCAATATTATAAATTCCTCACCGTTGGGAACTGGAAGAAACTGCCCTTCTGGTTCTCTTCGTATACCGACCGATGCTATTGCAGACTGTACCTTCGTCTCCTCTTTTCTCGTCTTGGATAGTGTTGGACATCATAAAATGCAAAGAACACTGAAAATAACGTATATGTAGTTGATCAATCCAAATTTGTGTAGATAATAGAATTAATGATAAAATTTTTGCGCATGATAGACGAATTGACATACTAGGTGTTAGATGTTTATTAAAATAACACTTTGTTAAAATTAAAATACTCACTGCTTCTAAAGAACTAAGTGTTTCGTTGGGAAAGCCTTTCGCATCTCCAGCTATATAATCTTTAAGCAAGATTTTATTCTTATCCGCTTGCATTCCTTGCGCTCTATAAGGTAGAATCAACCCCCCTGACGCAGCTATTTTCACTATACCATCTTGGCGGAATCTGTGCAAAATTTCTGCAGAAAACTGCCTAGCGTCTTGTCTCGATAAACCGTTTTCTATTTTTCTCATCAGTTCAATAACAATGTTCATAGTTGCTGGAGGCCGGCTGTCTTTGTCTAAATACTCCGTCACATTATAACACTCTTGTAATGCACTAGCCACCCTCAACTCCGCATTTTCTTGTGCATTGGCTGTTATCGCCAAGCGGAAAACGAAAAACGCGATCCCTATGAACATTTCAGGAACGGACACTAAAACAAAATTAATGAAAGTTTCTATCAAATATCGAAGATATGATGGGGAGTGGTTGATATTTGATATCTTATCTTTTTCAAATAATGGCAGGTACTGTTTACTAATGGGTTACTTGGTGTCGTAATATTTGTCAAAATTGTTAATTAAGTAAACTCTAGTGTAGGTGAGTTTTAAGGTCTGAATTTGAGCAAGGTATTTTGTTAACACAAACCAAAGAGTCCATTTTGTTAGTTCCACTTTTTAATTCTATTTGATAAGTATTCTACATACCTTGATGTGGAGATCGCACTGAAAAACCACCTTGTTCTAATTATCAAGCTATGGATATGGTTGTTTCAAGTTGTGTCATCGAGATAAGAGATAAGACAAGTCTGCAACTACATTCGACAAGTACTAGGTACGCTCGAGCAAAGATAATTTTTGAAATTGATAACGAGTGGAATTATTGAGAAAGATACAATTTCTAATAAACACATGAGTTGATTGTTGAGGAATGTTCTTTAAGAATATTTTGGCATGAGGTTTTGATTTTTATTGCTAATACTCTTTTCTTGAGTTATCGGTTCTTGGGTATGGGAATTGGAATAAATTTTTTTCGACGTTTTGGCACAATTTATTCTGTCGTTTTTCACAGCAGAATGCAATAAGTAATTAGAATAAATAACAAATATAAAGTAAGATGAAAAATTGCTTATGATTAAGTACATATTGAAGAGTAAAAAATATAAAAGAAAATATCACAAATTACAATTTGAAATCACCTCAACTAGTGGTCGTACCGTTTCATATGTGGTGGAGAGTCGCATGCGAATATAAATATTTTTCTGGGTTTTTCTGTTCAGAGATTGATTCCCCACTTTTCCATGAGCGTGACCGAAACCTTTTTATCTCATCAAGTGTCGTTATTTGAATTTTCAATTATTTTGTTGTATATGCTGCTATGCTCGTCTGAGTCTGTTTACTGGATTTTTAGCTGTATTTTTTATTGTTCATAATTTTTATGATTATTCGTAAGGTGAAGTGGGGTAAGTGCATTCTTGGGGCAAGTGCAGCAGTTGGTTTTAATTTTTACCTTTTTGAACAAAATGAGTCGTTATCCATGAATATGAAAGGCTACTCGTAGGAACTCTTTAATTTATCAACCAAAGTCATCCAACAATTGCTACCAGATGTAAGAGGCAAAGCGAAATTCTCACTTACATTTCATCTTTGTTGTTGAGTTGGTGTAGGTTTTGAGAATGTCAATATACATTTATGAAGTGATTTTTAGGAGGTATGTATATTTTCACTAAACAATGATGTTCATCACATAATTTCAACTTACCTAAAATGTGTGCTTTTTGATAGGCTGCACTTTTCCCACTGATTTACTGGACTGGGGCAAGTGTAGCTTACTATAGTAGAGTGTGTGCAGTCCTTAGAATGCACTAGCCCCTTATTCCCTTGTTAAAACCAAGTATGTTTCAAGAAAATGTCCTTTAGGTTTTGTTTTGGAAGAGAATCCTAGTTTTACTTCATATCCATGTGATGTAATGGAATTCTG
>JAUIMX010000258.1:0-13378 GCA_033557805.1 Phaenonotum sp. SLE1380
GCTGTGAATTGTGAGGAGTGGAGGGGGAACGGAGGGGAAGTTGTGGCTGCAAAAGTGTGGCTGTCTTCACATCCGTAATTTAGCAAAGTCAACATAGCGACTTTCATTAAGAAAATTTTGTTTTCTCAACCTCTCACTTTAGTGAAATTGATTCAGTTAAAAACTATAATTTTAATATATTCATTTTTATAATACTAAATAGAAAGCGAAACGTTTAATTCTATAATGTTGAAATAAAACAAAGTGAGATATACTTACTATCCATCCCTGGGAAAGGAAGCGCGAGGGCCCCATATTGTTCATCTAAAGCCACCTCTATATCAAATTTGATATTTTCAACATTAGCAACGATGCATTCCATATTTACTTCGGTTTATCATGCAACACCGACTGAAATTTATTTATTGGCAATTTTGAGGTTACGTGTTTAGCAACTAAACTTTGGTAAGTTACTAAAATTGAACTGTTTTGTTGGCACCATTGAATTCAATTTTGACAGTTATGCGGTAACCTAACTTTTTAAAATAAATATAGCTTCATGTTTGCTATTACAAATATGTTATTTGTTGGTGTTCTGAGAAGAGCTTCGAGTATTAAATTGTGTAACTACAAAAAAGTTGATAGAAGTTTTTGTAATAAATGTCAATCCCTACTAAACAGTAAACAATTTATTAGAAATGCACACACATCGGGTGATAGACATAGAACAAACATAAGGACAACTTTATATTATGTTTCTGCAGCTGGAGTGTTGGTAGCTGGATTAAGTTATGCTGCGGTGCCTTTGTATAGAATGTTTTGCCAAGCTTATAGCTATGGTGGAACTACTGCAGCAGGCCATGATGCGTCAAAAGTGGAAACAATGCAGGCTGTGAAGCATCGACCAATCAAAATTAAATTCAATGCTGATACTGCATCAAGTATGCGGTGGAATTTTAAACCTCAGCAATTGGAGATAACAGTAAGATTTCTTGGAATTCAATTTTTTATTTTACGTGTGTCAAGCTGACAACAGTTTTGCATTAGCCGCATATATACATGCTGAAATATCTTATTCTCAGGTATATTATTACTCAATTGGAACTTTTGACACGACATAGTATGTGGAATAAGGCTGTTTTAAACAAAATAAATAAGTGACCAACATAAAATCATTACCGACAAATTCGTGTTGTCAGCTTCATACATGTTGTTTTTTCATATATGATCATGGTAACATTATTCTTTAAAGGTTCTCCCTGGAGAGACTGCTCTTGCTTTTTATACTGCCATGAATCCTACAGATTCACCAGTAGTAGGAATAAGTACATATAATGTTGTGCCATTTGAAGCAGGGCAATATTTTAACAAGATTCAATGTTTTTGTTTTGAGGAACAACAGTTGAATCCACATGAACAGGTTTGTTTTATTTGTACCTGAAAAATGTTAACATTTTGAATATTAACCCGATTCCAATACACTGGAACACCAATTATCTGAACCATTCTCGACTGTCAATGATTCAGATAACGAAATATTTCGATAAGTGAACAACCTTGAAATATTCAAATTGATTTAGAATGAACCTATTTTACGTGGGTTTGTGAGATTATTTTCATTCTAATATGGAAACAGGCTTTCATAAAATACTCTAAATTAAAATTTAATGTTTATTTGACAATAAAAAAAAAAGTGTTTTATACTTCACAATTTATCAAAATAAGAAACCACTTTTTGTTGTTTTTTGTTTTCGGATTGCTTTTTTGCAGCAAGGTCTCATATTTTCCTAAGTGTTACTTACTTTTCATAGCATTCCAATGATTTATGTAAACAAAGAAAGGTTTCTTCAGGGGATGATCTTGAAATGCTGATTGTGCGAACTGGATCGAAAAATTATGTATGGTCTCTTTCTAAATGGTTTCCTTGGTCTTCATCGTAATTTTCCTCTTCCTCATGTTTGTTCCAGTAATTTGATATCTGGTGTCTGATGAGTTACTAGTTATTCATCCATTTACATCGTTAATGTCATACTTGTTGCATCGAGGAAGCTTTTGTATTTCTAATACAATATTCGGGTTGATGATTGGTGCATCCATAATTTTAGAATTGCTCCTTTTGCATACTTTGTTCCTGCAATTTTTTTGTTGTTTGATTTTTGAAGTCCTTCCGTGTTTCTGCTAGCTTGTTGGAACGATCTTTCAGATTAATTCCAAAATAAACTACATTATTCCATCGCCAGTGATTTGGATAAATTCTAAAATAATCATATGAAAAGATTTTCTGCAATGCAATTTTTTCAAATTACAGGAAAACGTGTTTCAGATATTTGAATAATTGGTGTTCTACTGTATAATTATTTCAACAACCCAAACATCAAACTACTTTGTGACCCAAACTTGATAAGATTTTACAATATGTTACATAAACTGTATAAGATAGAATTTGCTTTACAAAATAGGGCGATTCAAAATTTCATATTCTCTTCCTAATGGTGCTAAATTTGTTGATAGAGAGATTTTATAACTTGTTAACTTTTCAAAAATGTTTTTTCAATTATTGTTTAATATTTCAATTTTATTGTGGTTGATTCCACTTCTGAACAGTGACATTTTAACCATTAAAAAATGCTAATTCTGCTATTGGACTATAATTTCATCAGAATTCATCAAATTGGTAATTCCTTTATACAGAGAACCCTCGATTTAGCGGATTAATTGGGAGGAGGGGTTGTCTGTTAAATGGAAAGTCTGTTAAATCCAAAAAATGCATAAAACGAAAAAACCATGATCATTTGATAAATAAAACAGAGATTTAAGAGTAAGAGATTTATTGCACTGCTTTAGAACAGCTTTTTCTAGACCAGGATCTTCTCTCTTTTGGTTTGTTGCAAGCACCGAACATAACTTTGCAATGTAAATTTATGAAGTTTCTGCTTTGATTTTCGTATATCCAATATTGTTTGTTTTTTAACTCCATGTTCAATTCATAATTTCGATACAGAAATGCCCGACTCTATTTATCTATCAACTCTAATTTATGAGCAACACTTAAATGCGTTCTTTCAAGTTTTTTTCCATTGTAACAAAAGGAGAAATCACGATTGTTCGATCAATGAATGTTTTTTTTTGGTAGGGTCATTGATTTTATAAACTGAGATAGGCACCTAAATCAAAATAGAAAGGCATAAAATCGTTTTTTTTTCCAAAGGATGGTCATTTCCTTAAATGTTAGGGTTTATTTTGAATGTTCAAGGCAAGTGTCTTCACCTAAGACCAGTTGAAAAAGAAAATTGTAAGGAACTGTCTAATTTATTAGTACACATTTGAGTTGATAAAAGAAGGCTCTCCGGTGTTTTATCTTCCATTTGACCATAAATCTATGGTTTGGCAATGAATGGGGAGAAGTTTAGGGTTGATTTTCTAATATTTCCCACTTAAATTATTCTAGGAATTTTTTATAACCATTTGTGAACGGATAATGTTGCATTTTCAACTACAGAAGAAATATTCAAACTCAAATATAAGTATTAAACTTTATCTTCATAATCAAATTTTCCTAATTTAATTTTCACTTGAAATCTTGATGTTCATTGAATCTGGAGTCCGTTAAATCGAGCGTGCACTGTATTTTAAAGTCTTATTTTATTCATATAGACTACCAATATCAACGTGTTAATTCCCTTTGGATTATTTTTTACATAAAAGTGCTTTAAAAATCTAAAACTCTTTTATTTCCCTTGTTACATGTATTTAAAATTATATTATCAAAATATTCCAGGTGGACATGCCTGTATTTTTTTATATAGACCCAGAATTCACAGAAGATCCCAAAATGGAATACGTGGAAGAAGTAACTTTGTCTTACACTTTTTTCGAAGCAAAAGAAGGACTGCAATTACCGATACCTAATTTTATTAGACAATAAGACAATGCAGTTATGTTATCTAATTTGGTTGTTACATAAGTTTGTAGATATTTATTATAAAACTGTTGACGTACAAACGGTTGATATTTCTATACTCCCACATACAATATTTATATTTTAGGCATCTAGTTTTAAGTTTAAGCGTAACTAGATTATTTTGATTTTCAATTTATTATTGTCATTGAAAGTTTTAGATTTTTCAACATGGAAAAAAGTAATTCAAACGTTTTCACAATTATTGTCAACAAGAATAGAATTAAGTATCATTCAAATTTTATTTCATACATACATTTTTCTACAATATAAACAAAATTGGGATAACATCGTGATTCTAATGTGAAAATGTTGCTTAATAAGTGAATTTTGTTGTTGAAATTTAGTATTTTATTGTGGCTGTTATGGGGAATGACCGACGCATTCCCATGCATTTTTCTCGATCGATAAACAACGTATTTACTTTATTGTGAAGATCACTTTCAAGGTTCGCTCTAGTTTTCAATAATTGTTGGTGTTGTGCTTCAGCTTCTTGGAGTTTCCTATGTAAAGTCTCAACGCTGTCTTGTATGTCCAATACTTCTTTCACCAATCTAAAAATAACTCATCAATTTTTTTGTACTCAAGTGTTATAAAATACTGTACCTGTCCTGAGCCATATCTCTACACAATTCTACTTCTTTTCTATGAGTTCTTGCCTCCAATCTGGTATGGGCTACTTTCATGAAGTTACTTTTATCCAATATTGCTTTCCTCATTAGTTCAATATACTTTTCTATATCAAATATTTCTTGTTGGATCTACAAAATATTATTTTTTTTACTATCATACTTTTAGTTTATGGAATAAAGAATTAAGTAAACCTTATGTAGATGCATCTGCAACTTGCTCTTAGCTTCCAACATTTCTGCGGCTCGTCTCGCTAGAGAATTATTAGTAGCACTCCACGAATCCCAACAATCACTAGCAATTGCATTCAATAAATTTTCTATATCCGATCGCATCTGTGAAGATTTTCCTATTTCGGCTTGCGATCTTTGAACGATTCTGTTACTGTTCTCTGCCCATGTAGTCGTTGTACTCACCCTGTTACATAAACCGAAATTATGAAAACTTTTTTCTGTCAATGATAATGGTCGTGCTTACGTGGGATCGAATTTTTCAATTCCTCCATAATAGTTGATCCCCCTGGAGAAATTGTTCAACTGGTGGCACATATTATCTATTCCTAGGGCTGATTCTTTACTACGAACATCTGTTTCAAGTTCGTGTTGAACTGCCCTGTTATTTCTCAACTGTGCTTTGACTTTGTCAAGAAAAACTTTCAACTTCTCCTGAGCGTTACGATAGACTTCTATCTCTCTCAAAAGTGATTGTTCCGGTTCATCGTGTACCAAATCGATACCTAAAGTTTACCTTTCTATTTTAACTAATATAATGAGCAGATGAATTTTTTTAAATTGATTAATTAAGTCTCAATTAGGGTATGATTAGATATTGAAAGTTGAAAATATTTCCTTTGAATTTATTTAGTCAGTTGACAGTTTCGGCTGTTAAGTCATCATCAGATCTAGTTGCCACGTAAATAATGTGGACCTCAGCTGTCATTAGAGAGTTTTAGCACACATCAAACACTATACGTTATACACTAATAGTCACGTGACAGTAAACGGAAACCAATTGGAAATTGCGATGAATGGCTAAAATTTCTAGCAGTGTTACAAACCATTCGTATAACTTTTAACGTATGGAAATGGTAGTGCTAAAACTCTTTTTGAAGCGATACGATTTGAGACCTTTTCGTATCGTAGTCATGTGAGTGTATCGTATAATGTATCGGATATCGTATACCGTAGTGATAGTGCTAAAACTCTCTATTAACAAGAAGAACTTTCTAAATTTTTTAATCGCCAATCAATTTTATTTTGTATTTCATAAGTTCGTTCATATTGGTAAAAGAAATTTAACATTGGAAATGAAATTAGTTGCCAAATACGAAATTTAAAAGATTATCTTCATCATTTAGGCTTCCTTCTACTTTTTTTGCTTGACTATTAGGACTAATGATGCTTAGGAGCCGAAACTGTCGACTAATTTGACCTAATAAATAATAACTGAATAAATAAGGAATTATTTTTGAGTTTCAATAAATAATTTTTCATTACCTTGCCTGTTTTCTCTTTGATATAAACATTCTTGAGCTATATGCAAAGGACCTTCAATATCAAGTATAGCTTTTTCAATACCAGCCCGTTGACCTTGTAACAAATTTGTATCATTTATTAAACGTTCCAATTCTGTCCGAACTTCATTTCTCCAAAACGTTGTATCCGTGATACGTTCACCAAGTCTCCTACCAGCATCTCTCTGACCTTGCGTTGTTAATTCATCTGTTTGTCTGTAATAAAAAAATTTTCAACATACGTTTTCTAAAACTTGGTGTATTATTTACCTCATAACTCTAATGCAATCTCCCCGCAAACGCTCAGCATAATTTCTATTCGTATCTGCTTCATTATAGTTCCTTAAATTCCCTTGTGTCCACTCCAAAGGTGTATAACGGGTGTACAGAGCTGCTCTTGCAGCATGTGCAGGATTTCTTTCAAATCCTGTTACTAAGTTGGGGAATTTTAATGGTTCTGTTGCCATTCCATATGGTGTATAGCAGGGATCGATAATTGCATTTGTTACTGGTTGACTTGGGCTTTAAAGAAAATTTAAATTACTCATTTACTACTGAACCAGTATTTTTTATTGAAAAAAAAAACATCTAAGGGAATAAGCTATTGACTATTTCAGCTATCACAATTTTGTCATCTTCATAATCTAAAGGATGAGTTTTAAGCAACATCAGGATTTGAAATATTTTTATTTTCTGAAGAAATTTGGAAAATTTTCATATTTTTAAAATTTGATGTAAATTTTTTTTATAAAATTGAAATGATATAAACTTAGTGAAAACATGATTCAGCATAATTAAGCTCACAATATTGATAAAAAAACATTTACTGTATTAAACTTCCATTTACAAAAAAATTAACATTGTAATTCCTTCAACACCAACAAAATAAATTAATATTGAAACATTTCCCGAGAAAAAAAAATAATGAAAAAAATCAATTAAAAATATTGAAACTATCAAAATGTTTGTGTACAGTCATGGAAAAATTAGAATGAATACTTTTATCTTAATTTGTGCAAAGGAAGAAGCTCCATGGGAAAAGAATTATGCTGTATCATGGCTGTATATCAACCGTTATTATAGCGGTTATTTTTGTCAAAATAAAAAGCGTAACAATGACCGAAATAACTGATGTCATTATTCTAACTCACTCTTTGCGAATCGAGTGTTCATTTTAATTTTTTCATGACCATACATGCAATGGTGGAAACTTCCGTACAAAATACAATGCGTCAATACGAACGAAGTAGAAAAATGAAGTAAACCAGTATAATAGCAACTCTCAATGAAATATTAATTCGTTGAGTAAAATACCTCAACACAAAAATAGCATACAACACTGTGATAACGTCTGTAACAAATGAATATGTATCTACAAACAAAATTTCAAAAAATGCAGAAGAATCTACTATAGTGTGTCTCAATATAGGTTAAATATAAGGGAATAAATTTATGAACTACTTATATGTATAAGGTGAGTATCAAATGCATTTTTGCTATTGATCCTTCTTGAGGCTATATAACATCGTAAGCTACTTTCAACAAGTTATCTTTGACATACAGGGTATCGCAAAAAGATAGGGGCATAGCTTTGCTGAAATAAGGAGAATAACCAAATTTATCTATATTCAAAATTCTTTCTTCAGTGGTTGTTCGATGTTGAAGTTTTCGAAGAAAATTGTATCTCATCAAAGTACAATGCTTTCACGGATAATGTTTTTCTTATAATTAATCTGATGAAGTTAAATCATGCTTGCCAGTTATAAGTGAATCAGAAAAAAAGTTTCTAAAACTTGAAGATTGAATAACTTTTTGAGGAAGGGTTTTTGGATATAGATAAATTTGGTTAAATCTTATTTTAGTTTTTTAGTATATGTAGTGAAGTCATATATCATCACCTTTCTACAACACCCTGTAGATGAAGTTAATGTTAGTTCTTGAACATGAATCTGAGCCTTGAAAAAATTCACTGTCATTTTGAATTTACTTTATTATAAAGAAATTTAACTATTGTCGATATTTCTAAAGTCTATTTCATAGATTTCTTGAAGAGCAATTCACTGAGAAACTTCAAAGTTAATATGAATATATTAAACAACAGTCACAACGATCTCTAAATGTGCAGGAGTATGATTGCGTCCAAAAAAACATTTTAAAATAAAATATTTATAATGAAAATTATAATGACATGTAGTATGGCCACAGATCAACATCAGTGGTAGAACCATTATTTTAATAAAGAGTTATTATTGAACGGTATAACTTGAGACGGGCAATTATTTTTTTGTACGTGGATGAGGAAAGCTACAATCAAATACAATTTAAAAGTGACAAAAGGGTACGAATACGTTTGCTCAATTTTAAATTAAATGAGAAATATACTTACAGTGGTGTTACTTCTACATTTTCGTAACCTAATGTTGGCCTCCATGGATGCTGCCTAGGTGTCTGGTAATATTGACCAATTCGGGCAGGTACTGTCGGTCCAGCAACCTGTTCCATACATGGAGCCGCTCCTACAGTGCTCCATGGTTGCAGTTGCTTAGAAAAATAATTTAAAACGTTGAATCATTTTTAAATAATATAATATTCGCATACTTTGCTAATTAAAAAAATTAAATTAATATAAAGTTAAATATTTCAGCGAACTGAGAAAACCATCCATTAACAAATTAATACATACAGAATACATAACAGTTTCCTGTGTTTTCATCATTTTGAATACAATTTAATTCAAACCCAAAATTTCTTAAAATAAACGTAACTTTTTGATTGAAGCTTAATTTGAAATATGCCGCCTTCACTTCAAATGGCTCTGGTTTAAAAGTACGTATTACACGGCCTAAAAACTTTTCATGATATATCTCGATACCAAAGAAAAACTCGAAACGCAAACACAAATATCTGCATAACTATTAATGGCTTGATAAAAATAATAGAAATAAAATTTCAATCAAATCAAAATTTAGCATGTACCCTTGAAAAAGATGAGAAGGTTTTCTAAATTGAGCCTGATTGATTCTTGCTTTGAGTGACGTATTTTTATATTTTTTTCACAACTTGCAATTTGAGGTTAGAACCATGGGTGACAAGCCGAGTGATGCTCCAGAACGTAAGTATTTCACAATTGATTTAATATTACACATTAACAATCTTAAACAAAATCAAAGAGATTAAAAAAAAGTTGCTGCAAAATTGTAAATCGTATAAATGCTGTGTTGATAGATTGTCCTGGTGTGAAAAGTGATGATGCAGGAAAAGCTTCGGCCTGTGCTGGTTGCCCGAACCAAAAAATTTGTGCATCGGGTGAAGCTCAAGGCCCTGATCCAGGGATCGAAGAAGTAAAACTTCGTTTAGAACAAATAAAGCATAAAATATTGATTTTATCTGGTAAAGGCGGCGTTGGAAAGAGCACTGTCACAGCTTTGCTAGGGAGAATCTTATCGGCAAGTGAAAAAAATGTAAGTAATCATCTTACCCTGTTATAACGACTTCTTCGTTCGGTTTCAATAGCTCCACCTATTATCATTTAAATATATTATTTGAAATTAAATTTAAACTTGAAATTTCCTTATCTGTGTTATTATTATGTTAATTTATTTGTTTATGTGGTTAGATATGATTAATTTATTTTTTGTTGTTATTTGCACTAGGAAATTTAAATGTTATTTCTTATAATTTGTTTATAAAGATTGATACCAACTGAATGTCTATGAGGTTTTGACCTTTTTATCAGGGATAGGCTTCTAGTGTCAGGTTGTGCTATGCACTGTGCCCTATATTATAGAATTTATGTATCTTCCTTGTTCAGAGTAAATTCCTCTACTTTCATTGGAAAAAAATCAATATTTACACAAGTTTGTGTAGTCACCACATTTGTTATGGAAAACACCCATTTCTTACTTGTTGAGTATGTGGTTTTTATCATTAAAATATAACACATTGTTTTAATTTTCATTTGTTAATCTTTTTTGGTCTAATCCCCTAATAATGTGTATACCTATTTGAAATTTGAATAAACCATTGAATATTTTAATATATAGACTGGAATATTGGATATTGACATCTGTGGTCCATCCCAACCCAGAGTATTAGGAGTTCGTGGAGAGCAAGTCCATAGCTCAGGTTCTGGATGGTCTCCAGTTGTAAGTATTATAAAAATCTATAAAGTTGTTATGAGAATATTGAAAAGCAGTTATAATTGAAAAAACTATTGAAATTACAAATTTTTTTCAATTTATTTCAGAATGTAGACGACAATCTATGTGTAATGTCAATAGGCTTCCTGCTTTCATCACCAGATGACGCCATAATCTGGAGAGGCCCTAAAAAGAACGGAATGATACGGCAATTTTTAAGTCAAGTAGACTGGGAAGCATTAGATTATTTATTAATGGATACACCTCCAGGAACCTCAGATGAGCATTTATCAGCATCTACATACTTATCTAAAGCAGATTTAACCGGTGCTATAATTGTCACAACACCTCAAGAAGTAGCTTTATTGGATGTTCGTAAAGAAATTGATTTTTGTCGTAAAGTCAATATGAGGATATTGGGGGTCGTAGAAAATATGTCAAAATTCATTTGCCCTTGTTGCCAGAAAGAATCCCAGATATTCCCACCAAAAACAGGAGGTGCCGTTAAAATGTGCGAAGAATTAAATGTTACATTTTTAGGGAGTTTACCCTTAGATCCTAAGCTTGCAAGATGCTGTGATGAAGGAAACGACTTTTTAGTGGAATTCCCTAATTCGCCTGTGGTACCGGCGTTGAAACAAATATCAGAAAGTAAGATACTGGTTTTTAGTTATTAATTGATAATAAAAATTCTGTTATTTTTGCAGATCTAATCCAAGAATGCGAAAAATCTACTTAATGAGATACGAAACTTTTGTATTTTACATGTTCAAATGTTTTATTAAATTTTATATTAGTTATATCAGTGCTTTTATTTATTTTTAAATAAAATTTAAAAACAAATGAAGTGGTTCCACCTTTACCATAAAAATTCGTAAATAGTAAAGGGTGGGGTGAACAGTAGCCAACATATCGAATGGAATATTCCTAGACAAGCAGCTGCTTATGACATTTGTATATCACAGCAAAATAAACGTTTGAAATTTGAGTTGGCGTTCAGATAAAGTGGAAGGAAACGCGATTTAAAATCGTTGTGATTAATATATTGCAGTTTTCTTATGCAGTGCTAGGAAGTGAGTGTGTCGAGCCATTACCCGCTTCGGTTATAAATTCGGGTGCAAAATGACCCGAATACGAAATTTGTTGATTTCCTTCAGGGCTCGTAGGGCCCGCCAATTACACAACAGTGATTCTGTGTCCTTTGAAGCATTCTGCAATGATCGCAGGGTGGATTATCCGGCTACAAAAGAATCGTCGCTCTCGAATCACTACAATAATTCTCCAAAACAAAATAAAGTAGGCTATATTTGATCTTTCTTTTGTTTTATTTTTGGCATGCCAAAAATTTGAGTTTAATGGAAAGTATTCTTTATTGAATATATTGCAATTGAACCTTGGAAAACAATATCATTTTTAATGATTTATCTCATCAAAATGTGATGTATGTAAATATGAATTTGTTCCAGCACACGCAAATGCATTGATGTTTGTTTTCCAGTGTTATAGTATTGAATTTGAAATGATAACTGTTGACTTGTTTAGGATTGTTCACAGTTGCTGGCAAACTTTAAAGTTTAATTAACCTTCACCTTTTGCAACTTGATGTTTGGCCAACTATGCAACTATTCAAACTTTTAACTTGCATCAGTAAAACTTTGAACAACTGATTTTCATTCATTCATTAAACTCTCGATAAATGAGTTTTTCATAGCATTTTTGTTCTATATTCACAAAGTAAATCAAGAATAACTTCGATTTGTTTGATAACAAGAGATATTTGTTATTGGAGGTTCTACTATATTTACAAACCCATAGTAACTTTTTTTATACTGTAATGAAATTATTATTGTTATAGGGTGGAGATTATGTACGATTTTCAGGACCTCCCATTAGGTTTTTGGATTGCTCCCGTCCTAGTCTAGTAACAATAATGCTAATTCTTTTGTTAACGGCTGTGTTCTTGATTTTACCAATTATATACCTCTTGCACTGCTTCGGATTAATATACCTGACAAACCAGGAAATAGGGCACATCCATCACTCGATAAAAGATAAAGAGCACTACTCTCCAAGCACGAAAATAAGACAGGAGTTGGATAATTTCAAAACCCAAAAAAATATCCCTCTCTCAGATACCCAAAATGTACCGAAATTCAAAGATTTACCGCCTCCTCCAAAACCTGATTATAACCAATGTAAAACAGTAAAAGACAGGGAGAAGTTTGATTGTTTCCCTGAAGATGGCGCGACTAGAGAAAAATGTGAAGATCGGGGTTGTTGCTGGATTCCGAGAAAGTTTAAGAACAAGAAACGTAATGTCACAAGATCCAGTGCACCTCTAGATGTCCCTTATTGTTTCTATCCCGACAATTACCAAAGTTATAAGTACGTTAATGTTACCAAGACAGCTTTTGGGCAAGTTGCGTTTTTAAAGAGGACGTTCCGAAGTCCTTATCCAAATGATATCGAAACAATCAAAATGACAGTGAAATATGAATCAGAAAACCGTCTACACATCAAGGTATTTTCTTTTGGTATTTTTAATGAATGCATTCAAATAAATTTTGGAATAGTTCACAGATCCGTCCCACTATCGATATGAACCTGGTTTCCCAGAAGTGCCAACCGTTGATCAAGCTGCTACAAATTTGTCATACAGTTTAGTGATTGATCCATTGAAAACCGGTTTCAAAATTTTGAGAAAATCCGATTTTACACCTATGTAAGTGATTTTTAATGACATCATTTATTAAAAAAAATTATCGTATGTAATTGGAAGCACTAATGTTTATTTGAGTGGTTCTTTTTTTATTCCAGTTTTTATTTTAATAAATTACATATCATCTCTATTTTATGAAAACAGAATCAAAATAGTATCATTAATATTTAATTAACACAAACATATTGTTGTGCAAAACATTACAATCAATTAATAATATTATATACAGGGAAATCAGAAGTATGGATGAACTTTCAAAACTTTAATAGACATTTTGTACTAGTACAATTTATAACAAGGAATTAATTCCTCCCATTTTAAGAGGCTAGTTTTTTAAATGTCACACGTCTAAAGTTACTGAAAATTGTGATTACTGGTCAAAAAATAATAGGACTGTTTTGCAATGGTGTAGTCAGAAAATTCACATGGGGGGGGGGGGG
>JAUIMX010000259.1:0-13364 GCA_033557805.1 Phaenonotum sp. SLE1380
ACGCCTATTACGAGGGTTCAAGTTCCCTTTGTGTTCAGTTTCTACCTAAAGGTGTCCACGTTCTGGCACTTTTTGCCTAGACTACTCCTTATTTTCTTTTTTCAATAATCAGTTCAGTAGCAATTCTTGTCGTTTTTATGCAAATATGACAAATCGCAAACAAAAATTTCAGTCAACAATCAGCTGCTGAAATTGGTGAGATATTAAGTACGCTCCCACAGATTCGAAGGTTTCTAATTTTTGAAATATTATTATAATTACAAATATCTCGCAGAGCCAGAGATTTGACGTTCATTTCAAATTTATATCAGTTTAATAAACCGTATTTTCTTAATAATAACAAGAGAAATTATTTTTCATTCATGAAATAAGTAGCAAAGGAACGTATAAGCTGACAGTAAATTTATTCCATTCAAAAATATACGTAAAAAATCCTTGTTTGTGTTGCATTTTTTAGTCAAACCGGAAGTGCAATAGAAGGGGCATTGCTTTAGTTATGTCGCTGACCAACAAAAGTGAATTGTTCAAAAATACTTCCTAGTTTCCATTCTAATTTTACTAGACCTCTCTCTACAGTTGAAAAATGCAATCAGTAATGATAATAGAGGAAAACTAGAACAATGAACGTGGAAAGCATTAGACTATAATAGTAAAAAGCAATGATGTAACACTATCTATTCCACGTCGGGATATTGTGGCAAATAGTACCAATTGCACCGGCACGGTACATCATCGTAAAAAGCAGAAAACTGTTGCACCTAATTTGGTTGATCTGATTGACTGGTCGGATTAATTATAGATCTAATTAAAACCAGTGTCCGCGTACAGAATTTGTAATTCCAGTAAAGTTGCACGCTGCGGACTGGTACCATATATGTACGGAGCGCTGCGTTAAAGTGTAAATGGTGTTTTTCTAGCCGAATGTATAAGGAATACAGACGTCCTTTGCGGCCTGCCAATAGAAGTAATTGTCGATTGATAAGCCGACCACTAAACTAATTAATTAATTACATTACAAAAGCATCCAGTCGCTATGTGATCTGCCTCTCATTAAGGCTTAAACGGAAAGACTACAATCCAGCATTAAATGGACAAAGAATTTGTTTGATTTATTGGACACTAATGGACAGGTACATCTCTGCGTGTGATCCACAATATAATGAGATGGTCTTGCTGTAGCTACCAGGAGGAGCCCTCAAGTGCGTTGTTGGAAACTGAAGAAGTCCTATTTTGTCAAAACAGCCATCCATAAAATTTGCAAATTTAATGTACTTGCTCGGTAGGTGTTCTTTGCCTAATGGACAGACCTGGTGACCCACTATTTACGCAAGAAATTCTGTAAATTGCAAGAAGGCACGTCCGTAAAACAGGTACCTGTTTCCGGAAGTCAAGGTGGTGTGATTTAATAATAGTTCAATCACAGGTTCTGGAACAACTATTGTTGTCCCTATAAGACAAGGAGCAAGGAGCGTTACAAGACTCCTGAAAAGAATAGATAGATTTGTGCATTTAAAATAGAAACTATCAAGGAGAGACGATCAATGAGTGTGGGGCCGTGCATTGTCCTGATGGAAGGTTTATTTCTCAATATACCAGGTTTCAATTTTTGAATTTTACGGTTCAATTTCATTACTAATTCGTGACTTACAAAATTGCCCAACCGCTCTTTTGAGATACCTAAATCTCTGACTTGTTCACTCAATTTGAGTCATCGATTTCTTATGATCACAGCACATATTTTGCTTACCATTTCTGGCCTGGTAAAACTTCATGTTAGTACGATCGGTTAAAGCAACACGTTTGAACTCAGCCACTCGATTCTTCATCTTTGTATACGAAGAGCAAGAGTCGCCTAACGCGTCCTCCTTTTCTTCAAGTATTTCTCCGTTTTTTTTAACCCTTTCAAATGTGGAAATTTGATCACAATTCTCTTCCAAAATTGTGCATTTCAATGATTATCAATAAACACTGTAAGTTGAAACATTTTTTGAAAACAAATTGACAGATCACTAACAAATTCTCAGTGCTACCAATCAATTCAACATACCTTCAATTAAAAATGACACTTATATAAACGTCACTTTCATCAAGGCCACCTGATTCCGCCCCCGTATTATGGAAACTATTTTCCACATGTGCATATATGACTTGTCAATATGTTCTGTTCGAATTGAGATTTCTACTTTGTTATTATCAAATAGAATATTAATGCTAACTAATTTCATCGTTAATAGTACACGAGGTAGCGCTACATTTTTTTCTTAGAATTTTACTAATAGCACCTGATTAGTGTTCAATAAATAATCAGCAAATGAGCGTCAGTAGCTGCGCTCGCGGTGAAGCTCAAATATAATGATCAGCTGTATTTAAAATAGGGTCATATGACTGTCACGCTTATGAACAATATTGGAATTTTTTCAATTATAGTGTACTTCTTAATTCCTATTTCTAACTCGATAGACTTTTTTTTAATGGATTCATACAGGGCCCGTTTTTCTCCTCTGAGATCTTATTTGGGCGCTTTTCTGAATGTAAACTAAACTATACTTCTACCTCTGAGGAGACAGAATTCTGTCTTCTCTTGTACATAAAAAAATCCTCTACTTCACCAGGTAATGAACCATCCCTCACTGCTGTAACTATAATAGTCATTTCGACGTAGCAACCAGTGTATTGAATTTGGCATAGTCTACATCAGGCAAGTGCTACCTTTATAGATCTGTGGGCCGTATTAGAAATCATTGAGTAAGGGAGTTTAAGAAGAGAGTCAACCTATTGGATATGATCGGTGACGAATATTTCCATCTTTTTTGTTAGTGTCTGTCCTTGTTTGGTGCATGTGCGTTTTTCCCCTCTTCTAATAATAATTCGACTGTAAGGCTAGCCATACACGTTAATTATACAGTACTGTTTCCATACTGCTGCGAACAGTCTTGTTAGCAAGACCAGACCAAACGCACGCTCGCAAGACCTGAGAAGCGCCCATACACGTTCAGATCTACGCTCTTGTCTTGCAAACAGTACTGCAGATCGTAACGTGTATGGATAGCCTAAGGTAGTGTCCCCAATTGTCAACGTACAAACTTGGAACTGTTCGCTAGAGTTGTTCTTCAGGGATGTTAAAACGCATAGATTCGAATTAATCAGTTTCATAAATCGAATTTTTTCTACGCCAGAATTTGTTATTATTTGGTCATTGATTAAAATTGATATCTAGCATTTGTATTCATTCACAATTTTTTCCGTAATAAAAAAATCAAATGATGTTTCTGACTCGGCTCGTTACGAGGCTCGCTACCGGCAGTTTTGGACAGCCCTGATTTGAAGTGTTAATTGTGCTCGGGCGAAATGTCAAAATCTCGGCGCCAATTTGACTGTGGTGCCATCTATAGGTCGGAGTCATTTTTGTCACCCTAATTCCCCATAAGCTTGTCTCTCTTCCCAAACTCCCTCACTCAACGTTAGACATATAGAAAATTTAACTTGATCGAGATTTTCTTTCTCCTTTTCCGTGTCGGTTCCATTTTTTTTCTTCAATTTGAGTTTATTTTCGGTTTTTCACGAAATTATGGGTTTTTCCGACGAATTAAAGACAATTAAAATTTTTGTTTTTACGTTTCGAAATATTTATTTCTTCTTCAGAAAATTGTTAGATGCTTGCAAGCATCTTCGTCTTACTACACCTCTAAAATATTACAAAAACAATCACAAACTGTATATTACTTCTCTATCTTATGTTATTTTCAATACATGTTTCTAAAATCTTACCTTTCTGTTAATTTTGCGCTAACCTAGGGTAATATAATTTCATGATCCAGTATTGGGTTCAATCAGTGTACCTAACTTCAAATGTATTAGATTTAATAAAACCAGGGAGCGAGCTGTCAATTTCGCCATTTTAGCCGAGTTGAGGGCCCGCAATCATGAGGTTAGCGCAAAATTAACAGAAAGGTAAGATTTTAGAAACATGTAATGAATATAACATAAGATAGAGAAGTAATATACAGTTTGTGATTGCTTTTGTAATATTTTAGAGGTGTAGTAAGGCGAAGATGCTTGCAAGCATCTAACAATTTTCTGAAGAAAAAATAAATATTTCGAAACGTAAAAACAAAAATTTTAATTGTCTTCAATTCGTCGGAAAAACCCATAATTTCGTGAAAAACCGAAAATAAACTCAAATTGAAGAAAAAAAGGACCAGACACGAAAAAGGAGAAAGAAAATCTCGATCAAGTTAAATATTTATCAATAGTTCGTACCTAATACAAGATTCCAATTTTCGTGTAATTAATCAGGTAATAATCAATTGATTCGTGAAATGGTGGTGAGTCAAAAATAGTATAAAATTTTGAGGAAAATTTTTATAATCATCAGATAATAGCGACACAAATTCAACATTTAATGAGGCCAAATGAAGTCAAAGAAATCTTCACAAAATTGAGATGTTTACCTCAAGGGGTCCGCATCCCTTTTAATTAGGAAATAAAAGAAGGAAGCTCTTCGACCATTTACATAAATTTGTATAAATAAAAACATTCTTTTATCTTGGGTCAATCTAAATTTATTAGAGGGGGCGTGATGCCGTTCAAGGTCAGCCGGGAATGCTTTCAAGTGTTCCTTTGTTTCTTTTTTTGCATTTATTTGTCAACAACAACTAATTTTAGCCTAAATAACACGCAGCCCTGCTCGCGTTGATGCTGGTCTAAGCCAACATTGATTTTCGGTACTCCATTTTCTCCCTCTTGACAGCTCCTTCCCCACTATAACTCAAGGATGTTCCGCTAATTCTTTCCAGTATTTACGAGCTTCTTCTAAAACTTTATTTGATACGCAAAATATTTCCGAAGTTACGTCCGTGGGGTGGAATGTTTACGTAGTGCTATCTCAAAAGTTTTGGTCTAATCTTGCGATTCTTTTTTCCAACTAATGCTCCTTGAATAAATGCATGCCAATGATTTGTGCTTTTGTGTTCCTGGAATTTTATTACATTTGTTTGATGTAATGTTAGTGTTACCTTTCAGTTAAAATTTAGTGGTCGAGAGATTTTTGCCGTATAATAATAATAATAACCAGTTTCGATAGGTAAGAATGATGAAATGTCACCATCAGTTCTTGCACACTGCTTTTAATCAGATAAACAGTAGAATGTCAATAATTTGAACGTCAAAAAGCCGAACGTTCAAAAATCCGAATTCAATTTTAGCGAAATGATATTTGTGCCAGCACGTGTGAAATATTTTTATAAAGCAATAAAAATCAAAGTAATAATTCTTGACAAAGAGCGTGCGATATGCGGCGGTTTCGTGGGACTGTAGAACAAATAAAGAGCTTAGATACACAAAACCAAATTAACAAAGATTTTCAGAAATCTATAACAGATTTTTTTCCGAAACAATCTTCAAAATTTGATTGTGTTTTTCACGTGTTGTTCCACATCATCTACTTTAGTTACATAAAACATGTCTACAATACAGTATTTTCTTTTTAAGTAAAACTTATCAAACTTAATGATAACGAATACTTTATGTATCCCTTATTTTTATGTTAACATTACAATGACATATTTCCGATTGTTGCATAGACACCCAACGGGTATTTCATTTGTTCTTTTCAAAAATCTGAATATTTCCAAAAATCCGAATGAGGTCCGGTCCCAATCGATTCGAATTATTGACGCACTACTGTACTACAAAACTCAACTTCGGTATTGTGTGGACCTACATGTTTCAAAGTGGCCAACAGAAGCTTGAGGTTGATTATATCGAACGCCTTAGTGTAATCTAAGCAAACAAGAACTAAACACCAATTATTGTCTATAGCATCACCAACGATCTTAGACAGTACAGTGGTACAGCTGTAGTTCTTCCGAAAACCCAACTGTGTGCTTGATAGAATATTGTGCTATAAAACCTAATTAGGAAGTTTTTGAGCCATAACTTTTTCTTTTATTTTTGATAATGCAGGAAGTATGTTTATGGGCATCAGATCTGGAAACTGACAAGAATTTGAAGACTTTGGTGAAGGTGACACTACTACATTTTTCCATCCAGTGGGAAATTATGTGCGAGAGTGGTGTAGTGGTAGAGCGCTTGTACTGCCGATTATATCACCTCAGCACAGCTGGTTCAAACCCCGGACAATGTGTTCCTTCATTTATAATAGAGTATAAAGAGTGGCGCTATATAAATTAATAAAAAATATATAAAAATTAATAATAAATATCAGTAATTTATGGCGAAATCACTAGTCAATAAAGTTTCAACATAATTTTATAAACAGATCTCCTGTGACCGGAAATAGCCTTGTTGGTTCTACCTTTCAAGATAAACTAGCAGCAACACGAGCTGCTACAAGAGTAGTTTGGCAAATTGATCTTCAATGGACAAATCCAGTGATTCTAATTATCAGCTGATAGTTGGTCAAGTAAATGTAATACAGATTTTCAGTGAATAATTCTTCTTCTATTTGTAAATAAAATCAACGTTTCTTTTTTTCGATAATTCAGGTTCATTCTCTGGACTCCATAATGGCATAATTATTCAAAAATTTGCATTGTTAGGTCTTTTAAGCCCGATTTATAATATTCCTAATATATTCCTAGGAATCTCAAAATGAATGAAACTTACAATCAGTACTTTAAAATAGATATTGCTTTCTTTCTTGGATGTCCTTAGAGTGCAACAGCTAAATAGTCGTGATGCATAGGTTCGAATGATGTAAATATAAAGGCGCCACGCAGTTTATTTTCATACTCTGGCGATCCAAGAGATGTTATCGTAAAGAACGAAGATATCGAACTGCGAAAATACCATCCGTCGTAGGAAATAAATAAGCAATACGATTTAAAACGAAAGCTACTATATTGATTATATCAATCTCAGTTATTACATACACAATGTACCTACGCCTATCGTAGGCCAAAACAATGGAATTCATATAACTTCATACCAGATATATTAATTATCGCAATGATAAAGTGAATATGGCCTCAAAACAAAGAATATAATATATATGACTTGTTATTGCAATTAATAATATAACGATAATGGTAATATAACGCAGCAGAAAACCTTTCAATACATAAAACTTCGAGTTCAAATATACGATTTATGCAAAATGTAAGAATATATCCAATTGAATGTGCACAAATAATCTCAAATATATTACTTACGTCTCTAATCAATAGCTAGTATATTACAAAAAAAGGATATTATAGTCGTATGCCACACCATAAACCTGATTATTCTTGGTTGACGTATCGATTCTTCTTCCGAAAACCGAATCCACTGCTTGATTTAAGGATGTTTCCACATATCTGGGTGCCTAACTATCTCTGGTGGTATATGCAGTAGACTGGATTTCCAACCCTCGAAGTTTGATTCCCAAAAAATATTTGAGGTTATGTACCAAATCCGGTCACTTGAAATCCTGACGTTAAGGCCGTGGCTTTGGAGCCTAATTCAAAAGAAACGAAAATAGAATGAATATTCAAACATGATGTAATTAACTTGTTGCAACGTACCTTTTAACTACTGCAAAAAAGGAGAGACCTCGTGGCAATAAAAGGTGCTAAATCCGGAAAACTCGCCGTGAATGAACCAATCCCAACACTTAAATTGTTCAATATTGTGCCTGAAGAAGAATTATATCACCGAATATCCAGGATGGCATAAAATAAAGCCGAATTTCTTCAACAATGCACGCACTCCATTTTACCATGCAAAAACCTCTCTTCTCTCACCCATAACCTGAAGTATGCTCACCACTCTACCTTTCAAAATCAACAAAAATCACTAGATCCCCCTAAAAACGTAGATTATATTACCAATCAGACATGGGTACATTCATGGTTGCATTCTTTGCAAAATTAGCCTGCTACACGATTTAGACCAAACGAACGAATGCATATTCTAACCTCACTCTATTGAATTCATCTGGTGTAAACAGACATAGAGCATTTTTCGTTGTTCTATATTGTTCTATGGAATATTCTAAAAATGCTCGCTCGTTTGATGTGAACGGAACAAGAACGCTCTACCCGTTTCTTAGAATATTGGAATATTGTAAAAATGCTCGCTCGCTAGGTGTAAATGTCACTAGAGCGTTCGAACGAATTCTTAAGGTATTCTTGTGTGTTCGGAGGCGCTCGCTCGCTAGAGCGATTTGAATGCGCACATATCGGCATATAGTACGTCATATCGATATAAATTGGTCGCAAGACAAGTTTATTGATGATAGATGCGTGACAAAATGCGAGACGTTTCTGGGACCCTACGAATGAGCACTACATAAACACAATCTGAAAACAAGATGAATGGCAAGATATTTTGGTGTAAACACTGAAAATTAGCTTCCGCATATTAAGAAGAATACTCTTGTTCTAGCTCTAGCTCTTTGTTAGTTTGGTTTAAACGTACCTTTAGATCAAGAATAATGCTTTTGTTGTAGCTCTAGCTTTTTGTTTGTTTGGTTTAGACGTACCTGTGTCTCTTACATCCAGAAGAATGCTCTTACTCTAGCTCTAGCTGTTTGCTTACTTGGTCTAAATCGGACTTGAAACGATTAAAAACATTCTTCACTGACCACTGACAAATTTACACTTGTTTTTGTATTAATAAAATAAGAAACAACAGACAGGTTAGTGTGGGGAAGCAGGAAGCAGGTATGCTACATTTCTACTTTGCACGATACTTTTGGAGTTTGAAGTATTGTTAGGAATCAGGTGTTGAATACAAAATACATAAAATATACATTTTAGCAGAAAACATATTCTTCATTGCCTGGAAACAATTTGATCATATTAAACCTTCCAAAACACTGCAACGTTTTCATATTTATCCTTTCTTTTGAGAACAAGCGCGTATTAATACATTGGAGGGCTTCTCAGTTCATAAAGCAGGCGTGAAACTGTGCATAAACGATACATTTCGGTAAATGCGCGGCAGGGAGCCGTGGAAAAAACAGTGGGGAAGTATTTGTTTCATTCAAAATTCAGTCGGGAGAGGGAGCTGCCTGATATACAGCAGCCACTTAGTTTCGTCACGTCATCCTTGAAATATTTTATCAATAGATAGGGAGGCTGTTATTCGATTTAAAACGCCGTTCTACCGTGGTGGAGGGCGTGAAAAATTTAATATAACCACTGCAGGGCGCAGCAGTCCCGAAAATCTCAGCTTTAAATTACAAAGGGCATATGAGAAAAAGAGTGATAAACTAACGTGCACGTCTTGTCTGCCTAAGCTCTATAATATCCGGAATTGAATACCTCTTCATCTTCTTTCAGTTCAGTGATGAATTTTTTTCTGCCTTATTCCGGTTATTCCAGTTTATATAATATATTTTATCAAAATATTACTTATATATATTTTTAATATGAGTACTTAAAATTCTAATCACCATGAAATTTTGAAAGTCTGGGTAAGTTGCCACAGTTTTAATTTAGAATAATTTGTGATTATTGAAGCTAAATCAAAGTACTAGTATATTGCAGTTGTGTGAGCTCCTTGGATTTCAATGCAACGAAGCGTTTCACGTTTCGTTACTAAAAAAAAATGCATTTTACACCTACTCTCAGCAAAATGACGTGAATTCCTGTATAATTGTTTTTGGCAGTGTAGATTCAGCATTTTATTTTGTTAAAATTGACTCTAATAGTATAGCGCTCCAAGAATTGTCTATGCGTTCAAAGAAGACCTAATCGGGAAGTGCATTCAGCGTGTGAACGGTGCGGCGCCGGCGGCTGGAATGTTCTAGAACATGTGGAACCCGTATTACCACGGGTGAATTGCAGCGCTTTTTCTGCAAATTTGTTGATATTTACAAAAATAATTGTTACTGAAAATGGGATAACATGTACCACTTCGATTACGCCTACCGCTTTTATTATTTGAGATATCAACTTCAAATTTGATATACACTTAGTGATTATCCGCGCATAATGGAATGAAAAAAAAATTATGAAACTGTCAACTGTTCTCTAGAAAAACGTAGTTAAAGCATAAAGAATTGCAATTGTATTGTAGCGCCCCGTACCCGCAAAGAAGGGCAATGATGGGGGTGGGAGTATCTACCCGGTTTATGGCACGCAATAGAAAACTATTCATTTCTATTGGTAGTTCACTCTATGAGATGTTATCCTTACTATATCCTGCATCCCTATTGTAGGAATATGTCAGTTTTGAGGAGTTTACTACAAATTTTAATTGTCAGCAATAACTTTCAGAAATTTACACTTGTTTTTCCCAAACTTAGATGCTCTACTGGCTCACAAGTATACAGAAACATATACAGGGTGGACAATTTATGGCGCCTCGGAAGATAGTGCCTCAACACTTCACTTTGCAAAAAAATTGTAAGAACAAAATATTTTTCAATCCAAAAGTACAGTTTTTTAAAATCAGTTTCAACTATACAGGGTGTTCCGTTAATACCAAACCAGTACCCAACTCAATTTTTTTATATAGAAACCCCTATATTTTATTCAAAATTTGGATTCTCTATCAAATTTCAATAGAATTTTATTCGAAACACTAGTGGTCTAAAGTTGACCGTTTTCGAGATATTTCGTATTTTTTAGAAAAATTCCAATTTGCTGGCATTACTTTGTTTTCGTATAACGCCCACATTTGGAATAGGAAAGAAATAATTTTTTCATGTAAACTTACCAAGGGTTCGTATTTCAAAATATCATAAGTACCAAGCCGTCATTTTTCAAAATGGCGTCGTACAATGCAGTTGAATTTCATATTGTTCAAAGCACGTTAACTTGGAATGATCGAATAGAACACTCTGTATATTTTTGTGTCATCATATCAGGTGTTCTGATAGCTTCCATTTTTGTCAAGGCTTCCCTATACCTATCTCCTGAATTAAGCAAGTTAAAAGAGGTTTTGTGGAAAATGACTATTTTTCAAGTTTGTTTCCATAGTGTGCCATGGAAAAAATGTTCCAAATAAATTTCTTTGCATATTTTAAATAAAGAAGATACTTATAGCAGCAAAGTTTCACCATCAATATTGCGAAAAAATATAAGGAAATGATTTTGTTTTAATCTTATGAAAAACATGTCAAAATCCACTTATCAAAGCTATCACAAAATTGGGGGCATGTCGAAAATATGCTATAAAATTGATTACTCATTTTTCACCAAATATTTATTTTAAATATTTGTTGCTATAAGTATCCTCTTTGTATAAGGTATGTGAAGCCATTTTTTTCGACATTGTTTCCGTGGCACACTATGAAAACAACCTTGAAAAATAGTTATTTTCCACAAAACCTGTTTTAACTCGCTAAATTCAAAAGATAGGTATAGGGAAGCCTTAAGAAAAATGGAAGCTATCAGAACACCTGATATTATAAGAAAATAATATACAAGGTGTCCTATTTGAAATTTTCAAGTTAACGTGCTTTGAAAAATTTGAAATGCAACTGCACTGTACGACGCCATTTTGAAAAATGACGGCTTACTATTTATGCCATTCTGATCTACGGACCTTTAGTAAGTTTTTGTAAGAAAATTATTTCTTTCCTATTTCAAATGTGGGCGTTGCAAGAAAACAAAATAATGCCTGCAAATCAAAAATTTTCTAAAAAATACGAAATATCTCGAAAATGGTCAATTTCAGGCCACTAGTGTTTCAGATAAAATTCTATCGAAATTTGATAGAGAATCAAAATTTTGAATAAAATATAGGGGTTTCTATTTTAAAAAAATGAGTTGGGTACTGGTTCGGTATTAACGTAACACCCTGTATAGTTGAAACTGATTTTAAAAAGTTGTACTCTTGGATTAAAAAATATTTTGTCCCTACAATTTTTCTATAAAATGAAATGTTAAGGCACTATCTTCCGAGGCGCCATAAATTGTCCACCCTGTATACGTTCATTTATAATGAATTTTGAATCATCGATCTGCTTGAAAAGCAGCACTTTTTTCGCTGAATTCATTCAAAAACATTTTCACGCTTTGCTTTGATTGGGACTCCAGAAAACCTGGAGGCAAGCTATACAAGAAAACTCTGAGAAACTGAACACCCGAAAAATCTTTCTCCACTGAAGCACCTGGCAAGTTTCGGTATTCCTCTCTCTAAAAAAATACCTGGCGCCCGACACCAACCGAAAAACCGGCGCCATGATGCAACTTCGTTGCGGTAGATATTTTGTTTGGGAACAATTAGAACCAGACTGGAACTATTGTGGATAACCAAGAGTCACGCAGTTGATCCACTCCTCCAATGACGCAGCGCCCTGATGTTAGGACAGCAGAAAACAGCGAAAAGCCAATCAACTCTGCTCTCTCTAACCTCAATATCGATTCTTCCTTTTATCCCTTTAATTTAGGATAAATTTATCACAATCCCGACAATTTACGTTATATTAAATAATATTTTTTATGAAGCAATTATTACCAACAACAAATTGCGGTATTACGACAGTGGTTATAAAACCTTATATTGGAACCAGGAATAAACACAAGGCATCCATTCAATGACGAGGATCCTATTAAGATTTTATGAAAAAAAGGAACATTCATGGCGTTCGCAATATAATTTTATATTCCCAGCAACAAAACGTTTTACGCACAAAAAAAATGTGTCAGAATGTTTAATGTCGTTACATTTATATAGGGGCGATAAATTATGTTTATACAGATCATAATAGTTCCATATAATCTTAGAACGAGGATTATCGGCGCGCGAACGCAAAAAGTTGTTGGGGCGATGTCCTAGAACCTTCGTGAAGAATCGGGACAGCAAAAACTCCACCAGGAAGTGTTGCTTAAATAGATAATAAATTTAATTATTGCGACAAAAAGTTAATTTAGGTACGCTTGGAAGCCATCGATAAAAGTCGTGCGGGAAAACGTGACACTTTGGAAATTTACTCTTGCAATTCACTAAGTGTGTATCGAATACGGAATGTTTGCTCGCTTGCAGTTTCCTCTCTGTTGTTTATCGCGAGTCAATAAATAGGTCATTAAATGGAATCGTATAACAGAGTTCTGCAATTTTGTTTAGATTGCAAGATTCTTGAAGGTTCATACAAATTTTCCAGCTTGTACTAATACATATCTATTGGGAAATGATGAATAGAAACTAATGTCAAGATGAAATTGAATTTGAAATCACAACGTTGCATTGGGAATACCATCACTATTTGTGAAACCATTGGCTTTTATTCAATTCCTTCATTAACTACAAGATTGCAATAAAAAAATAGTCATTTGATGAATACATTATACATGGCTTGCAACTTCGAAAATGACAAATGAAAACAAAAATTAGTTATACAGGGTGTCCTGTAATTAGGCTCCCACAGAACAACCACAGATTCCTGAGGCCAAAATAAGACAAATTAACGA